>VNKC01004885.1:0-32804 GCA_008042775.1 Drosophila pectinifera
TGCTGGTGCTGGCAAGTGGCATCATTAGGCCGTAAGCCGTAGTCCATAGTGGGGAGTCCATAGTCTGTGGACTGTGGACACGCGATGCACGGGGCGCCACTTGGTAAACACACGCCGAACACCGAAATTCCGAAAATGAAGCAATAAAAGGCCATAAAGCGAAATGCAATTGATATACAAAAGGGAAATTGTAGGCAACACCGGCCCAAACAGGCCGCGATTGTGTTGTGTGTTGTTGTGTGTTGTTGTGTGCCAGAGTGCGATGGCGGAGTGTGTGCCGCCGGCGAATTCGCCGCAGGGGAATCCCTTCGTGTCCAGCGCATGCTCGACAGTTGGCACCCCTGCGGCGTCTGGCTTGGGATGTGCAGTGGGTGGTGCAGTGTCTCCGTGGGTGCCTCAGTGGGTGCCTCGGTGGGTGCCTCAGTGGGCTGTGGTTGATGCTATTGCAACCGCAGCGAAATCGTCGACCGCGATTTGGCCGGCGGGCCTGACCTAGTTCAATGTGCGGGCACAGGATGGAGCAGACCCCCATGCATTGTTGATGCCGTGCATCTCCTCCTCTCGCCGCCGTTTTGTTTGCTTTGCGGATATTTGATTTACAATTTTAATAAACTCAAAACACATTGAGAATGGCCGAGGGAATTCAATTTCCTGCCGTCTGCCACTGCGATCGAGGCAGTAATTATGTACATTAAACATGACATTTTCTTGTGCTCCCCCTCCAAGAGGTCCTGGCACTTTTCTCCACTTAGTTGCTCGTCCTTTTCAGGGCCTGTGGAAATTCTCACGTGCTCACTTTCACCCAGGTGCGGGTTGGCTGGCTGGCTGGTTCGTTGGCCGTGCACAAAATATGCAAACAATTTCCAATTAAAAATCAATTTTATGCTTCAACTGCGACTAAGTGCAAAATAGTTGCTGATATTCGTAAGAGACGTCGTCGTCGACGACGCCTCTCGGGCAGGTTCATAAAATGCACAAACATTAAACCAAAGTTTCCGACCAAGCAGCTCCCCCTGCCTCTCGGCCCGGCTATTAAGCCCGGGCTCTCGAAAGCTGTGGGGCCACTTGCAAGTTGCAACCGCAAGAGCAGGGAAAATTTATTGGAAAAATTAAGAAAAATACTTGAAATCGGTGCAGCTGTCAAAAGGCTTAACGCATGGAATTTACCATAAAGTTTTGAGCAAAGCTTTTCGAGGGACCACTGACTGTGGAGTGTGGGCCAAAGTGGCGGTCAGGGCTAAGAGTAACGCCAGCTGTTGGCGGAAGCCATCTGACGAACTTGACATGCTGCCAAAGTTGAAGCGGAAAACCAGCAAGTGACTGCCAGTGTTTCCACCGATGTCATGTTCAGCAGCAGAGAGAGAAAATGTAGTTCTATTCTTTATTAATATAGCGCATATCTTTGGAAATTATTTATAAATATTTCTAGCTATTCTCTCACTCTGAGTTATATTATATTACATCATTTATTTAATTTAGAGCTGACTTCTTTATGGAATTTCTTTGACTGTAGAGGCAGATAAAACTCAAAGGGTTCCAAGGGGTCCAAGGGCTCCCCCGCTTCCACTTACAGCAGGCGTTCCGCTCGGCGTCAAGTTGCGTAATTGGCGAATTGATTGCCTATCCGGCAATTGAGAGAAAGATATGTCAGGGGAGCAGGGGAGAGGGCCACGGCCACGGCCAGAGATCGCGCTTAGAAATTTTCATAAAAACTTTTTATGGCCGCCATTCTCTGGTGGTGGTATGCCACAATTGTTGCCAATTTCCCGGACGCAGTCGACGTGTGGCGTGCGTTTGAGATTCCGGCTTTCGGGGGTCCAGTCTGGCGAGTGGAGCTCCAAGTTCCGCCAGTCAAGCAGCAGTCAGAGCCGGCCACATATCCAATTACATTTATAGATATTACGAAAATTGAGCGGGGAAAAGCAAAGGCAAGGAGCAGAAAATACGCACAATGTAGCCATAAAAAGGTGGTACGTACAAACCTTAAGTAAAGCTGGCTGGGAAGAGGAGTCGGAGGAGTCCTCTGGCCGGCTGGGTTGGGTGGCAGCTAAAGTGTTGCTAAGTGCACGAGCAGCGAAACATTTGAACTTTCTGTTAGTTCAAATTGTCAGGGGTCTTAAAAAGTTGCGACTAGCTAGTAGCTAGCTCCGCCAGCCATTTGCCCCATCATCGTGCGTTTTAAACGTGGCCAAAACTTAAAGTCAATCCCTTGGACGGCCAATCCTTTGGCCTCGCGACTCTGGCTACGCATCTTAAATATTTAATGCAGCAAAAATCAATTGCTAATTTATGCATTCAGGCAGTTAACGACGGAGTTGAATGCTTCATGGTAATGGCCATAAATAGCAGCGCCCCTTGTCACCCTCGCGGCGTTATCCTCCGTGACTACCCTCCGGCCAATGTCCTCGACAGTCGTATACATTTTAAATTAGCTCCTCGTTTCCGAGAAGCACCATCGCATACACAGACACATAAAGAAGGCAGCAGCTATAATCAGCTCAACTTCAACGGGGTGCTCTTTGAAAGGACTCATCGTCATGGCCGTCATTGGGTTCATTCCATTGCGGGACACGGAGCACTGCTCGTTGTCTTTAGAAGCCCCTGGACTCCGATGACGTTTTGTGGGCGTCCTGGCTGTTAACCTGGCGCACAAAATGGCACTCCAACGAATTGTCTTTATACAATTGAAAAATGCTTCATAAATGCCTAACTAGGAGCTAAGAATGCCTTTGTCAGGCTTAAAGTCTGGGCTAAAAAAATATCTATTACTAAAAAAGTGGGCAAAAGAATTGATTGACTGGTATTTACCTTTAGTTTTTGCAGTTAAGCAAACATTCCTCTCAGAATATCTTGTTTTCCGTGTAATTAATTTATTTCAAGAATGTTTTGTAAAAAAAATGCCTTTTATTAATGCTTTTTATAATTATTACCTTGATTTACTTATTTGCATTTAAATGAAAAGCCTAACTAATTATAATACATCATTTCTAGCTATAAATAATAAAAAGCCCATTTATAATTTGTTTGGAACTAAAAAGTTGAAAGCATTAATTTAGATTTAAGGAAACTTTGACTGATTTTAACATGACAAGGACATTCTTATTGATTTTCTGGACTCTACCTCTCAACCCTTCCACCAGGGCGTATACTTAACGCGAATTACGTCCAGGTAAATGCGCCTTTTGAGCGCCCGAGGGCAGGGCAACTAGGAAGAGAGCTCCAAACTAAACGCGCTGCTTGTTGTACAAAATTAACTATTACATGTTAAGTACCATAATTTGTATATGCTGGCACATTAGGACGCACACATAGGCAAACACACCCCCGGACATATCGTATGATTAAAAAGAGCAAATGAAAAAAAGGAAATACGAACCTCGTTGCGTGCGTTGTACATGCTCAGTCGTAGAGCCAGTTGAGCTCGGTCCCAGGAGCTGCTGCTAGTTGACTTTTTAGTTGGCCCTTTTATGAGCGACTAACTAATTAAGATAAGTGTGTCTGATTTTCATATTAATGGCATACAAACGGACCCATTGTGGGGCGCTCTTATCTTAAATGTTTGGGGCCAAGCTAAAGCGTCAAATGCGGTGCTCGCTCCCCTTCCTTCCTGAGTCCTTGTGCCTTTACAGATTTTTCAGGAGCCCAACAGGAGCAGGAACAACATGAAAAGCCAGCGGGACGGAGGAAAAACCAGAAGGGTTTGCGATGGAGGGACGGGGGGGCCACTGCAGCGGACGTGGCTTCCATGAGCATGTGTTTTTAAGCCTCGTTGGGCACAAAACAATTAATATTGTGCCCGCCCACAGCTAAGCACAAATCAGCCTCCTGTGAAATGTGAAACACAAAAGCGCGCGCGGTGGCAGCCAACGCAGCAACAACGGCAACCGGAAGCGGAAGCGCACAACTCTTTGCGCGAATTAATCACACAGCAACTACAGCTACAGCTACCACTACCACTACCACTACAGCAATGAGAACAAGCGCAGCAACAGCAAAATCAGCAGAGGAACGACATGGACACGCATATAAAATTCGCTTACATGGCGCTCGAATAAAATGCTACGGTGAAGCCTTTCCGCCAATATTAGTTCCCTACTTGAACCCACACAAAGGGAGCCATAGAAATCCGCTGAGATATCATTATATAGTATAGTTCAGAGAGTTTTAAAGACCACTTAAAGACCGCTTAAAATTAAACCTCAAAATGAGTTCTTTGGTGGTCAAGCGGCTTTAAGCCATAAATATTATCTTGACCACTTCATAACTCAGAGGCAACGTCATAAAAAAAAGGAATTCCACTCTGCCAAAGAGTTCGTGAAAATAAATTGAAATTAATTTCATTTTTCAATCGGGAAAATGTTCCAATTTAATTTATTTGGCTTTGAGCTACTGAATTATGGGAAACCACAGTATATGGCACTAAGAAAGCGTACTCTGGTCTTGTTAAAACCCAAAATATTTAAGTAAAATCACTCCATTTAGTAGCCACTTAATTTAAAAATATTATAGGGTTTTTTTTTAGTAAGTATCCCTATTGGTAAACGCTTTTAGAGCGTTTTCCCTTGAATAACCAGTTCGACCCCGCCCATCCATTATCATTTGTCGAACCCAATCAAATCTGGAACAGTGCTATTCCCTGGAGAGGATCTTCACTGTGGGCCCGGCTGGCTTGAGTGCGGTCACTAGCTCCTCCATGGCCACCGTCTCGGCACCGTGGAACGACAGTGCAGGGAGCTAATTAAATATGCGTGCCTTGCCTCAATGCCCCGGCCGCCTGGGGGATTGCGTGCCCGTTGGCTGCGACCGCTGCTCCAGCTGCTCCTGCCCCAGTTCCAGCTCCAGCTCCAGCTCCTCCCCTTGGAGGCCCACCTTGGCCAGCTTTAATGTCCCCCCAGTTTATGGCGGGGTCACGCCCCCTCGGTCGTATCTGTGTGTGCGCCTATTTCAGGGGCATATTTGCTAATCATTTTACGTGCCTCCCCGCCCCGCCGGATCCGTATACGTTTTATTGTTTTTTAAAACGTGGGCGTGGTCCGTCCGCCTGTCCGCCGGCGGGGGAGCGAATTTAACGAGCGGCAGCTGGGACAACGGCCCTTTGTAATGCAAATTAAATAAACATGATTTTTATATGATTTCGGTGTAGGTTGTCGTGCGGTGCGAATGCATTGTCCTTGAGCCTGCCCACTCGCCCTCCTTCGCCTTCCTTCGAGTCCGTGTGCCGGTGTCAATTTTATGAGCCGTCAGTCATTTCGCATTTCGCCAAAGTCGGAGCAACGCCTTCGAGTGTAATTTAATTGAATAATTAAAATTTTTATTGCCGCCGTGTGTGCTCTGTATGTTTGCTGTTGTGTTCGTGAGCGGCGGGGGGCGTGGGAGGATATGCAAAGCGTGTCATTTTAATTTACGACCATGACGTTCAGCACAGCCAGATAATAAACACGCTCGCAATTAAGTATACGCCGGGGCGTACTCCTGCACATCCATCCAAAGGCATCTCGGCACGCAAACCATCAAAGTTCGCGAGGGGAACAAAATCTCTAAGATCGTTGGCAAGAAAAACGATCATTATCTAAAATTAAAAATTTTTTAAATATAAATATTCATCAAAGATTAGGGAAAATAAAAAGTAGGAAAAAACAAGTAAGAAATTTACTTTCCAGTGTGCCCAAAGCACCCAACACTTCAGATATCAGATGGAGAGAATGAACTAATCATCTACTATTAAATATATTTCAAAATAGAGATTAGAGCAAGCAAAGTTTATTATTCAATATTAAATATATTTCAAAATATAAATATTTACCATAGATTAGAGCAAAATAATAAAAAGAAAATAAAGCACCCAACACCTCAAATATTAAACAGAAGGAATGATCTAATTATCTACTATTAAATATATTTCGAAATATGAGTATTTATCATTATGCAACGAAATTAAAAGAAAAACAAGTAAGATAGCTACTGTCCGGTGTGTCCAAGGCAAAGAACACCTCAAATATAGAAAGGAGGAAATGGCCTAATTATTCAATATTAAATATATTTCCAAATATAAATATATATCATAGATTAGAGCAACGAAATAAAAAGAAAAACAAGAAAAGTTCTGTTCAGTGTGCCCAAAGCACAAAACAGAAACCATCAGAAACCAGGACTTTTCCATCAGATATCTTTTAATAATGCCTCAAAAAGGCACTCATCAAATGAACTTTAAAGGATATGAATCCCACATTCCATGGTTAGAGCAGTAATTGGACAGCGTAGTTAAGGTCGCCATAAATAAAATTAAATAAGACCAATTTGAACGCAAAATGAAATTATTTTTAAAGCGAAGGAACACAAGACAGACATTTTCCTTTAGCCAAGAAATTGTGATGTGTCAGGCTTTTGTAATTGGCAAATTCTTGAATTTCATCGAAACTATCCAATTGCACAAGCCCAGCAAACATTCCAGCTATTATTTGCCGGTTGACATGGTCAGGTTTGTGGTACCAAAAATAGACCAGTTGACAAAAATGTAAGTGTGCTGTTAGTTTTGTTGGATCTTGTATTTAGGCGCCCGAAAATACCAATAGCCCTGGTTGTAGCACCCCCTTTTGCAGCACAGTTTCAATAAACAACAATAAAATTGTGCATAAATACAATGCAAATATGAGCACGTTGCACAAGGATATTCGACCGACAGCCGTATCCGCTTTGCACCCCAAAAATGCCATTTCAAATGCATATTTTGCAAAACAAAATAACAAAAAACGAACATAGGGGCTTGCAAAATATTACACAACGTTTGAAAGCGTTTTTAAAACGGCTCGAAGGCTGAGCGCCCAGCACAGCAAAAATGTGAAACATTTGTATTTATTTTATAGACCGCTCGCCCGGCCCCGTTTGTACATCCGAACCCGACTACCCGCACTGCAGATGCATCTGGGCCGTGGTATCTGTATCTCTGAATATGGATCTGCGCTCCGTCTGTGTCATTTGTTTGAGCTCGGCCTGGGCCAGAAAAAAACATAAATGGAAAGCGAAAATATAGTATTTAAAAAGCGATTTCATGTTGTTTATACTTGTGCGCGCTCAAAGCTATTGATTGGTTGGGACCGTCCCTTGGTCCCCTGGAGAGAGGGCTTAAATTGGAATGGGTGGAGGGAGAGTTCCAGGTAATCGCGTTGGCCTCCAACTAAGTTACATCACTTTTGCATTTGCGGGCAGCGAGCGAGAGAAATGGAATCATGTAATTGTAATTGAAATGAAGTAAGCGTGAATTTCGCTTAAAAAAATAGCATCCGACCATCCAACCATCCAACCATCCAGCATTCAGCATTCAGCAGCCTGAAAAGTGACTGCCAGCGATAAGAGCTCCCCAGCTCCAGCTCCAGCTCCAGCTCCGGCTCTGGGCTCTGGGCAGCAGCGAACTGTTTGTTTCCTTTCAAATCAGTACACTTCCTTTCGGCCTGGCCTGGCCCGGCCTGGCCTTTCCATCGCTGCCACAGAAAGTGCACGGGAGGCTGCCCGCGCGGCCAAGGAAAATAAATGAAAATCACTTGAAAATACTAACGAGCTGTTACGCTAGACAAGAAAAATATAATCAGCAGCATCATGTCTGCAGGTGCACTTAAAAGGCGTTCACTTTTACCCCGCCACGCCCCATGGCCGGAGAAGGCCGAAAAAATATACAGGGCACGCTCAATAAAACCCAAGGATTTCCCTCATCACTTTAACAAACCACATATTATATATACTTTAAGTCCACGGGCACAGTATATTCATTTCCGCGTTAATAAAGCCAATGCGGAGCACGTTCACAAGGCCAGGAAATTTTCTTTAACAATTTCTCTTCACTGCAATAAATGTAGAAAAAATCATTTTAATTTCTACCAACTTTAAGAACATTTTCCGATCTATGCAACTTTAAGTAATATTTAAAAACCCGGAAGCTAATATTAAACAGAGCACATTCGGTTCAGGTGATGGCAGGAAAGTTTTTTACAATTTCTGTTCACTGGAAAAAATGTAAGAAAAAATCTAACAACTTTAAGAACATTTTCCGATCTATGTAACTTTAAATACCATTTAAAAATCTGCATGCTTATATAAAAAAGAGCATATTCAGTTCAGGCAAAGGCAGGAATTTTTTAACAATTTCTGTTCACTTAAAAAAATGTACGAAAAAATCTACCAACGTCAAGAATATTTACCGATTATTTAATATCCCATGAGCTTTTATAAAAAAGGTTCAGGCAAAGCCAGGAATTTTTCTGTTCACTGCAATAATGTAAAAAAATCTACTTACCTTTAATTTCTACCAACTTTAAGAACATTTTCCAATCTATGTAACTTTAAATACTATTTAAAACCCCGGAAGCTTATATTAAAAGGGTTCAGGCAAAGCCAGGAATTTTTATTGTTCAATTTCTCTTCACTGCAATAATGTAAAAAAGTCTACTTAACTTTAATTTCTACCAACGTCAAGAACATTTTCCAATCTATGTAACTTTAAACACTATTTAATAACCCAGAAGCTTATATTGAACAGAGTTCACTCCTCAGAGCGTGGCCTGTAGCATGGAAAAAAGTCAGAAAACGGAACAATGGGGAAAAAAAGTTGTCGAAACAATTAAAACTAACCTTTTTGGTAAAAAGGTGAAGGCGAGCCGAACACAATGGCAAATGGAAATGTTTAAAGTTGTAACGACGCCCGAGAGAAATGGAATCACAGCAATCAGCTTTTGTCCAGTCTTTTGCCAAAAGCGGTCCAACCACTTTGCAGCCGTCCAACTCTTGCAACATTTGGCGAAAATCCACTTCACTGGAGGAGTGCGGGTCTTGGCCGCCCAGCAGCCGCTCGTGAAGGCCACCTTGGATCGTGATCGTGGCGAGATTATAATGAAGCTGCACTGCGACCGCAATGGGAGGCGCGTGCCAAACAGGCGGACTCTGTCTGATTCCTTGTCGTTGCCATGGAAAATGACTTTGAACTTTATTGTTTTTCCAAGTGTTCGCTGGGGAGCCGGTTTCTTATGATTTGGTTATTACTCGTACATTTTCTTTTCTGGGTTTTTTGTGCGATTTGAATTGATCGCGTAACTTAATTCATAAATGCGGCAAGAGAGCGAGCGAAATGGCAATGGCAAGTGGAAAAGTGTAAGGAGACAGGTGGCAGGAGGCAGGCGGCAGGCAGCAGGTCAACAAATGGCAAACACTCACTTTTGGCCGACCGCCTTCTATCAACACAGCTGAAACTGAAGCTGAAGCTGGAGTTGGACTCGGAGCTGGAGCCAGAGTTGGACTTGGAGCTGAAGCTGGGCACTGGCAGTTGAAGCTGCGAATTGTGTAAGAGGAAAAGACTTGGATCTGTCCTAGTCGGCGGCATATAAAAACGCTGTCCCGGGCACAACTCGGCCACATTCCCATCGCAGTAGTCGGCGGCAGCAGCCAAGGTCTTATCCCATCCCAGCCTAGCCAGAGCCCGAAGCCCACCAAGTCAAATGGCGAGCGTTAATTTGGTGAGTGCGGTGAGAGAGTGGGGGAATAGGCAGGATATTAGAAATGCATTATGCAAAGGAGGCCTGAACATAAAGCCATGATATTCAGAATATTTCCATACCCGCTACTCGTTGGATACCAGAGTATATTGCATTTACAAATAGGAGAAAAGGGTTTAAATTTATTCCAAAGGCAAAGAACTGTTCCCATGCAGTGACATTGATTTAATTTAAGGTTTGGGTAGTAAGGTAGTAAAAGTAGCTATAAGTAGTACTGGGTATCCTGAGGTCGACTGAGTTACCTTCCATTAGATCTCCTCAAGTGTTTTGCATACTAAATCGTTTTGCATTATCCCCCGCAGCAGATGCCGCTCATTGCAGCCGCCGCCACCTCCATCCTGGCCATTGTCAGTGCGGCAGCCTCGGCGGAGACGGCCAAGAACCTCCCCGCGTATCAGGGAGGGTCTTTGTTCGGCGGCAATCGATGGCAGCCAATGGATCAGGCAGCCCTGCAGCAGGCACATCAGCATCATCCCAATCATAGGTACGGCTCCGGCAGGATTCCAGGCAGCGGCAGCGATGCGGGCGAGAGGCGTGCCTACAGCAGGAGCCATTCCGCCCAAGGATTATCCTCGGTGCTCAATGGCCTCACAAATCTCTCGGGCCTGGGTCACATTAGTAATGGCTACGGCTCAGTGGCACCCACCCACACGGAGGCCCTGGCGCTGGGATCCACGAAGCAGGAGATACCTATTTACGAGGAGAACAATGAAGAAGCCGCCGTGGCGGCCGTGGCAGCAGCTGGAGCCCATGCTTTTGGATCGGGAAGTGGACAAGCTGGACAAGCCGGTGGCCTGGAGGACAATCTGCAGCAGCACTCGCCGATTTACAATTATCCCGGCGCCAGTGCCGGTGGACACAATGGAGGAGGATTCCTGCCAGCCTATGGCGGAGCACCAGCCTCAGCGTCTGGTGTTGACCAGGGCTACGGATCCTGGTCGTCGTCCGGGGGCCACGAGGAGCAGGCGGAGCAGCAGGCGCCGCATCCGTATGCATACGATAAAATCTCGATGGGGAATTTCCTGCCGCAGTACGACCAGGGAGTGGGGTACGATGACCAGCAGGGAGGACAGCTTTACCAGCAGCAGGGTCATCTCTTCCACCAGCAGCTCCAGCAGCAAGAGCAGCAGCACCATCACCACCAACAGGAGTCAGGACAGGGCCAGCACTCGTCCTACTTCAGCCAACACGACCCCTCAGCTTCCGGTTCCGGCTCGGCATCGGCCTCATCCGCTTCGGGCGGATCTGGCGGTGACGACTACGAAGAGCATTCCGACGCTGGCCAGGAGCAGAGCTCCAACTACTTGTCCGAGGCAAGTGGTCACGGCCAGGGCCACACCCACCACTCGCACCACGTCGACATCATCAACTATGTGCCGGTGAAGCACGTGAAGAAGCAGCATGTGCCGGTGGAGAAGGAGGTGAAGATTCCCGTCTCGCACGCCGTCATCATACCCGTTCGGAAGCCGGTGCCCATCCACATACCGATCACCAAGAACGTCCAGGTGGCCGTCGAAAAGGAGCTGAAGGTGCCCGTCGAGCGGCTGGTGCCCGTGCCCGTGGAGAAGCACATTCCGGTGCCGGTGGAGAAGCATGTGCCGTATCATGTGGTCAAGTATGTGCCCATCAAGGTGCCCAAGCCGTTTCCCGTGAAGGTGCCCGTCTTCAAGACGGTGCTGCACAAGGTCAAGAGTTGGTGGTAGGAACCGGAAAGAGTGTTTTCATATCCTGCTTCCCTTTCAAGCCTCCTCCTCATGCATGCAAATGTCGCGCACGAGTATTTCGTTATAATCATAAGCACATTACGCATACGCCCCATACGTCAGACCAAAGCGAACATCGTTATGCAGTTTTGCACATTTCGCATTCCACTTTGAATGCGGACTTTTAAAATTCATTTAATCCCCGTGATGTACAACATTTGTGTGACTCATTTAACATTACAACAATTTGCATTAAAATACAAACACGGACGGAAACCGAATCAGAAACAGAATTGCAAAGAGCGGAAGAGGCAGGCCCACACACACACACGCGCGTTGCAAGACCCGAGGTTTTTAGCAGCGATTTCACGGTGCATTTGTCATGGACATAACCCCTTTCCCATCTCCCACTCCCTCTCCCTTCCCAGTCTGCTCTCATTTATTTAATTTCACTTTAAGCGCACACAATGAAATTTGTGTTTAATGAAATGAAATTCATCTTCACAAAAGGCTCGCCGCTCCGCCGTTGCTCCCAGGCTGCCAAATGCCATTTCCAGACCATTACATCGCCAGTTCGGCCCCAGCTGAGGGCTGCACTACCTTTTACCCGGAGGGAGAGATCCCCAGTCCCGAGTCCCGAGTCGCCGGGCCTAATTAAATTAAGTGCACACCTTTGTTGTCCAGCTACGCGCTGGCATGCCGCCCCGTGTACGGCCTTCCTTGGGTGTCACTTTTGCAGTCTCCTCCCCTGATTTGGAGCCCGATGGAATTGGCCCAGGGAGTCCTGTCTCCAGACCATTTTTCTTCGCTGCCGGCAGCCTCAAAAAAGTAAAAGGAGACCGTCTTGAAAGTATGCTGCATCAGATTTGTGTTCAGCTTTTAAATATGCACTGGGCCGAGGAGGTGACACCACATGCGGAAAGGGTAACATATCGTTTTCAGTAAATTTTCTCGCCGGCAATCCTTCTTCTTGCCAGCACGCACAGCCGCTTTCCTCCGAAGGGATAACTACACTCGAAAATAATAAGGAGAAGCCTTAGAATTAGTCGTTGGTGGGTAGTTTAAGTTTAAGAATATATATTGTACTCGGATTTTGTAAAGTTTTTAAATACTTAAATAAAGTTGGAATTGAGACCCTCAATCCTTTATAAAATATACTCCTTTATGCTTGTATTCTTGCTCACTAATTGGGTAGTTTTTAATTATTATTTGCTTGGGTTATTTGTAGAATATTTTACTCTAAACCTTATGGTTTTTGCTATTTTATTATAGTTCTTAAATTCTATGACAACTTTCTCTGCGTGTCTTGAAGCTGGTATGTCCTTTGTCCTGTATATGTCGCTCGACGGCGGATGCGGTTCCCCGGTCCTCTCTTGTCAGTCACGCGGCTGTCTGTGACTTTTTCGCGGGCCGTCTCCTGCCGCAGGACTCCGCCGCGTCCTTCAACCCGTTTTGCCACTTGCGAGCTGCCGCTACTCTTGCTCCATTTACTGTGTATTTTTGATGTCTAAATTGCATTTTATTATGTCGCTCGTTCGGTGGTGGGAAGGCGAAAAAAAAACGGAGGAACTCTCCCGCCATGCCTGCCACATATGTTGGTGGCTCTTCGGTCTTCGGTCGTCACATGTCGTTGTTGCTGGCTGTGTTGTTGCGGTTGTAAATTTTATTTATCATTTAACATTTTTTACGCTCTTTATGCCCCTCCAGTTGCGAGGAGGAAGCCGCTCCACCCTGCTCCGCCCGGCGACACACTTTAAGTGACTTTTGAAGTACTTTATTCTGCATACAAAATATTTGCCTTGCCGCCATGTGCATGCGTGCGTATACGTAATATCGCTGCCAACTCACTGGCTGTGTAAGTTGGACTGGCTTCCGTTTCATTCTTGTTGATGATTATGAGGCTGCTGCCGCCCCTGCCGCCTCTGCTGGCTCTGTTTTACACACACTTTTATGTTAAATTAAACATTTAAAATGTTATTATGATTTTTATTAGTGCCATTCTAGCCGCAATATTGTTTCACTTTGCGAGCATAAAAAACGTATATGGCATTTAATTAACTTTGCAGTTTCTCGTCTCTGCAATGGCCAAACCTATATGTGCCATTGTATTATTAGTTTCTGCCGAGTTTGCCTTGTGGTGGACACACAAAATTAATTAATTTAAATTAGAGCCGGAAAGAGAATGCAACTGGCAATGCGCCTGCACATCCAATAAACATTAGAGGCAAATGCGAAAATGAGAATGTTTATTTGTTGTCGTTGGCTTTTGTGTGTGTGCTGTTGACAGAAAACCATTGGCAGAGATAATTATATTGGCTACGCATAAAATCAGTATTTCCAATCTGCGGAATTAATATGTTTAATTAAATAAAATTTGACTGCCATGTATCTTCCGTGCCGCCAGGCTAAACAGGCTGCAAATATTGCAGACAATACTTGGCTGGGTCCCGAAACTTCTGCTTATGCAATTGGGAATATATGGCCTCACATCCCACACCAGCACATAAAACAGTTGGTTTTAATAAAGGCCAAGTGTGCCATGTGTGTGAGCCAGAGAGAGAGAGTGGGCTTGGCTTTTTGGGAGTCGGCTGCCACTGTGTTTGCACTTTTATTAAAAAACTTTTGCATAATGAAAGTTTTTAGCCGGCTCTCTCCAAATTGTAGACGCAATATACAACTCCCGTAAAGTTCGGTTCGGTTTAGCTATTTATATAAATATTTACCCACAAGTTTTGGCCAGAAATGATTGTCTGAAGTGTTTATGATGCCCAACTCCTTCGGGCTTGTACCTTCCTGGCTCGCACTCCCCATTAAGTGGCATTCATTTCATTTGCGGAACTTTTTATTGATTGCTCCTTGCTTTGTTATGCACTGGAAAAAATTCAGTCAGTTAGGTAATATCAATAAATATATATAATATATAAAAATAAAGTCTTAGAGCATTTATTTATTTTATTAGATTTTTAAAAACTTAGTAAGTGAAAGCAGATAAAATTAAATAATTTTAATGGTTAATGGCATTTATATAAAATCACATTCATACATCTCTTCATATGTGAAGTTGATCGATTTTTAGCATTTTAAATTGTATTAAACTTATTTTATTTCCTTAAATATAAATAAATATAATATAAATATAAAATAAATATAAATATAAAGGCATTAAAGGACTATGAATAATCTGCTGATAAAACACTTCAAGCTTCAAGTATTGAGGGTAAACTATATTCTATTTTCAACTAACCCCCTTGGCTTGCTCAAAATAAATACATTCTGTTACCTTATTATACTAATTTAATACCCGGACATATATTTCCTTCATAGCACACCCACATCCGCCCTCGCATCCGCATACTTGTGCCATTTAGCTGGGAATATTTGCTAGAGTGTGCGGACACACACAGTAGCAACAATGATGGCTATATAATGGGAATACGAATTTTTATTGTGGCCACAATGACTGGCCGGGCGGGCAGAGCTCGCCTGAGCTGGGGAGTTACATTTAGGAGCACTAAGGAGGCCCGCGAAGAGGACTCTCTCTAAAAGCAATGATACTTTTATCCCCCCATGTCATTGCCACGTAAGACCGCCACTCAGCGCGATGGCTGCTGCCGGCTGACGGCTGCCGGCTCAGTCGCATCCTTGGGCCGCTGATGGCTGCTGATGGGCGCTCGCATTGTCGCCGTCTTCGGGTGTGGATTTTCGGGATATGCGGCGCTACATGTTATGAATTTTTTAGGGTCCCCGTCCTGCGAATGGCGGCAGGAGACAGGACGAGGCCGAGGCGGGCAGGCAATAATAAAAGCCTCTGGCACGTGCACAGTCGCAATACCCGTGCGCCGAGATTATGTCTGCGTTTTGCTCAAATGATTTACACATCGTCTGCGTTGCCTCTGCGCGGAGAAGCTCCCAGCTTCTCGGCCCAGGTTGGGTAGGCTCCTGTCAGCGGATTCGCTCTGCTCTGGCGGAGATCTGGGCGAGCTAACGGTATACCAATTACCAATTTGGCATTGCCCTTCGCGGAATGTTCAAATTTGCGTTGACGATCCAGGTCCAGGCTGGGCCCGTTTGTGCACCGGAAATTGCCTGACATTGAATGACGGCATTAGGGCCGGCACTGGCTTATGGCAATCGCCCTTAAAGCTGGCCGCGGAGATGAAAATATTAAGGCCTGGAATGATATTAAGTATCATGAGATATGGCCTGGAATGTGATGAACTAAACGGGAAACAAAAGCTTAAAGAGCTGCTTTAACATGGTGAACAAATAACTTGTCGATTTAATCTTTAATATATGGTTCTGTTCTGGGAAATATATTAAGGTGAATGCGTTGGCAAGTATTGATGTCTAGTTCTACATAGCCATGCCGCTGGCAAGTGTTAAACTACCAACAAAGCATTGTAATGCCTCCAAGTACATAACTTGTATCTCTGCAATCAACTTCAACTCGGTTCTGCGTTAAGTTTGCCATGTTTTGCAGTTGCATAACCGGGAGATACCGGCGACGGACAGTTGCGAGTCCTTCGGAACAAACTCGTATGTGCAGACAGGCATTTGTTTCGCCAGAGTGACTGCGGAGGGCGTTGTGCAACGGAAGTGCAGCGTATCTATAAGATACATGCATTCCCTGCCATACCCCCCTGACTTTATGTAGTTTTTGCCATGCAGTTGGCTTTTATGGCACTCAAAAAACGGGTGTCTGCGTGCGGCAAGAGGTGAGTGCTGCTGGCTCTAGCTATGTGTCTTGGAATGTTCTCGGGGTCAGGTGCATCGTTGTTGCCACTCCAGTGGCTCATGCTGCTGCTACCTGCTGCCGGCTGGCTTTCGACCCGGTCGGGCGTGGCAAATTGCAAACTAATTTATTAAAAACGGATATATGAGCTGAATTTATATATTGTGCCGGGGCCCAGCTCATTGCGCTGCAATATTGCCGGAGTTCATAATTCCTGCCCTGGTTGCCCCAATGGCTGGCTGGCTGGTGGTAAATAATGTGCTGTCAGCATGTCAACGGCTCCGCCATTCCCCTCCTTGGGCCCTCTCTACGGTTTAAACGCTTTGTTTGTGCCCATTTGTTTATTGTGCACTGTGCCAAGAGCCGGCAGAGTTTTTGCTGTTGATTTTAAACATTTTTGCTCATTATGTGTTTGTCTCAGCAGCATCAGCATCAGCATCACCCACTCAGCCCGACTGACTGACTGACTGACTGACTGACTGGTCACAGTTTGAATTTGAAATATGATCCGGAGCCGTAGATGTTTGCTTTCAGCCATTTAGTTTCATTTCTCAACTGACTGCTGACATCTGCAGCTGGGGCTGAAGCTGTTGCTGTGCACTGAGAACAAAGTTATTTAGGAAAAACAAGGAATTTGACAAATATTATATAAGTATTAATTAATATTATAATATTATAATTTTAATATTATTAGGTCAAGCTTTATGCCAAGTACATGCAAAGATCTAATAAAAGTCAAGCCAGTCCAAGTCGCTTTATAATTCAGCGTGAATACCAAGTGGCAACTAGATTCAGTTGGAAATTGATAGAAATATGTTTAAGATAATGAAAATAAGCAGATTTAAATATGTTCTTTTTATTAAAATTAAGAAACCGAATTTAGACTTCTATTTTTATTTTTGTAATAGTGGAAACTAGATTAATTTGGAAATTGATGTAAATATATTTAAGAGAATCAATATAAGCAGTTTTTAAATATGTTCTTTCTTCTTAAAATTTAGAATCCGAAGTTACTTCATTTTTATTTCTAGTAATAGTGGCAACTATATTCAGTTGATAATTGATAGAAATATGTTTAAGAGAATTTATATAAGCAGTTTTTAAATATGTTCTGTCTTCTTGGTATTAAGAAACCGAATTTAGACTTATATTTTAATTCCTAGCAATAGTGACAACTAGATTCAGTTGAAAATTAATACAAATATATTTAGTAGAATAAAATTAAGTCGGTTAGAAATGTGGAATATAGAAACCGAGTTTAGACTTAAATTTTTATTTCTAGTAATAGTGGTGACTAGATTCAGTTGGAAGTTAATGGAAATATATTTAATAGAATACAATTCAGTCGTTTAGAAATATGTTCTTTCTTCTTGAAATTAAGAAACCGAACTTACACAGTTGGTAATTGATATAAATATATATAAGAGAATGAATATAAGCAGATTTTAAATATGTTCTTTCTTCTTGAAATTAAGAAACCGAATTCTTACTTATATTTTTATTTCCAGTAATAGTGGCAATTAGATTCAGTTGGAAATTTATAGAAATATATTTATATAATAAAATTAAGTCGCTTAGAAATATATTATTTCTTCCTGAATTTAAGAAACCGAACATACACTTCATTTTTTATTTGTAGTAACATTTTCCCAACTCAAACTCCTCTGTTTTCGACACGTGTAGCTGTAGCTAAAGTTGCATCTGCATCGAATCTACGGCATTGTCTCTTCTGACGCCGAGATGACAATTCTCTAGGCAAGCTAGAGGTAATCATATCTCTGCATTTTCCAGCATAAGTTGTCAATCAAAGCGAGCGCCGCTCTCCCCCGGCTCTGCCTTCCTCCAGGTAACTGAAAAGCTGTTCAACTGAGGCAAAATAGATTGCAATCTGATATTCGAGTAGACGTCAGTGGGCTTCAATTACAGGCATCTCAGAGCGGAGCCCGGGCAGAGGCTGAACCCTTTCCGGAACGCCTCGTTCCTTAGTTCGTTCGTTAATTTGCTGGGCAGGCTCCAGATGAGGTCCGAGAATAATGCGGCATGAAAAATTCCAACGACCGAAAGTTGCAGCACTTAATTGCCGGACCCCTGCTACTCAGCTAACCAAAAAGGGGCCAAGTTGTGAAATATTGATACTCGTACTTATGCATAAAGGCCTCGCCGTCCCAGGCACTCCATTGCCACGTATTGAGCCCGATAAAACCAGCTCGTTTCGAGGGTCTCTCAGCTCATTTTAAGCGCACTTTAATGGCAATTATACGCCTGAGTAGCTGTTTGTGTTCACAAACTTTTGCCTGGGGGCGAGGGCGAGTGTGGGGGCGAGGGCTGTGGGTGTGTAAGAGCGTCAACAGCCAGACACTGGCTGACTGGCAAGCAAAACAAACAAGCCACATACTCGGATACTCGGATACTCCGGTTGCTAGGGACAGATACTGGGACTGGGGTACCGGGATAAACCCGCACACCAGCCGATCCTGCAGGATGTTGTGACTCGACATAAATCCTTTGGCGCGTCTCTGCATGTGTGTGAGCGTATAAAATACTTGCAAACATTTTGCCGCTGCACGCACCAGATTATTAAAGTTCTGTGTAAATAGTTTATGGTAATCATAAAAGATATACCGAGCATTTCTGCTGGTTTACGAGCAGGGCCAAGAATAAGGTGCTTGTGCCTCCTTCTGTACCATTAAGTGGCAACATGAAATATCACTCATACGCCCGGAACACCCACGCTTAACTCTCTGTCAACTCTACGAAATTGCGTCCAAAGTGCGTTTGGCCGTTTTAGCCATCTTTGTAACTTTGCCATTTGGCAATTAAAAGAATCAGGAAAGGCTCGAGTCGCGCATCAAAAATAACAACTTGCCACCTGAGTCGCAAATTTTTATGCTGCACATCAATTTCCAAAACAACAAAAATGGCAGCCCCTCTCCCCTGTATAACTTTGGCCAGAGAGGGTTCCCGAAAAGGGTTAAAACTTTGTAGCTTCCGCTAACTGATGGCTTTTTGGCTGTCATTTTTCAAAGAAGACTCCGTCTGGCACCCTCGCCTTTCTGACCATTAAATGTCCGTTTTGCTGTTGCTGTTTGCGCTCTTGGCTTCATTTTGGCCGCCCGGCAATTATCAAAGTTTGAGCCAAAAGTGCTGATTAATTTTTAATGTTTATCTTTGTCGCCGTGCTACTCCTAGCCCCCTTCGCCCGGTTGGCTACCTGCTGGAAATTGCGGAGTCATTTCGGAAATTATAAAGTCATTTTGGCGCATTTTCCGACTCGGATTTTTCGGGAATGGGATCGAAGCTTTGGCTTTTCCTAATACTCTCTCTAACAAGAGGTCACTTTTGCTTTTAAATGTCACAACACGGCATATAATAATAATATCTTCCAAGAACTGAGCACTCTCTTAGTATTTTTAATCAAATTATCTTCCATAATACATAATACAAAATTCCCCCTTTAAGTATTCACCTGACAAGCATAAATCTAACAGTTCGTCAACCCAATTGTATTCGATTCCGTGACCTGGCACAAATGCCAGACCTCCGCCGGGGGTCAGTGTCAGTGGCAGAGGGTCAAAGGGCACAGCAGTCGGCAGTCTCATCAGCAGATTCGCGGTCAGCTCCCCGACCGGACCATGTTCATTGCGTTTTGTGGCTTTCTTCATTGGCCTGGACACAGCAGTTGGGGCCGTTGGATTTTGGGCCGGTTTGGAGCCATTGCCGCCGCTGCCGCCGCTGGCTGCGGTGGCTAGTGGTCAGAGGAGCAAAATTCCTAACGAAGCGGTTAATGTGGGCAGTGCAATTATGAATTTATCGCATTTATCCGCTGCAAGCGCCATTTACAGGCGAGTGTGACATGCGAGTGGGCCAGGCTAACGCTGATTTGCCCGTATGATTATAATATTTGATTTTTAGTTGGTTTCCGCCGCTTTTGTGGTTTGCTCGGGCCCAGATACGTGGCTTCAAAATGCTAATAATGTGGCCAGTAATGAATTCGTTTCACCTTTTTTAGCAATGCAGAGAGTAAGGTAGGTTGTAAAAATTGGATTTTGATGTTGTAGCATGAAGAGATATATTAACAATAGAATATGAAAATCTGTAACATTCATATTTAAACTAGAAAATTCTAGATTTATAGTTTATATACTTATTATGGGCTTTACTTTCTGATTTCTCCCCCATATGCGTGAGTTTCTTAAATTCTTGTGTAATTCCAGGCATTACATAAAGTGAGTGGGTGTAAAGCTGCTCCTCGGCCCCTCCGCGAATGGCTCCCACGTCAATTAGAGTTAATTTCATTAGCCGGCAATAACTTGCAGCACTTTCCACAAGAAACTACAAGCCCGACTCGAATTTACTCGACCCTTGCCACTTTCGTCGCTCCAACTGGTCGCGGAACTTTACTTTTTGGCTAATTTTGTTGCTGTTTCGTTAACGCCTCGCCGAAGTTGAACGTCGCGTTTATTTGTGCGTCATTGTTGCTGCTGTTGCTGCTACTCCTGCCCCTGATCCNGCTGTTGCTCCTGCTCCTGCCCCTGATCCTGCTCCTGCTCCTGCCCCTGATCCTGCTCCTGCTGCTCCTGCTGCCGCCGTTAAAAGTTGTTCTTGTAGTGCAGTCGCCACTGCTGCTGCTGGAGTTACATTTGGCAATTAGAAGCTGCATTTTCTTGCACTTTCGCTACTTTTGCATTGCCCCTCGCACTTCAATACATATTTATTAGCCGCATTTGTTGGATTTTAGCTCAATTAAAAAGTTTTACTCGGCTACTTTTCTTCATTTGGGACCTGCCTTCTGACTCCGACTTCAACTTCGACTCGGGACATCTTGTTTTGTTTTGGCTGCGAGCTGGGAGCTGGGATTTTGGGAGATGGGAGATGGGAACTGGTAGCTGGACGCTGGGATTTTGGGAGCTACTCCCTGCAGTGGCTGTCTGTTCTTTTTCCTTGGGCAACAGCACTAATTGCAATTACTTTGGCCCGGCTGCCCAGGGGTCAGCAGTCAAAAAAGGCGCTGGATAAAGCTATAAATACTCTTCAGATAAAACACCTTGAATGAAGAACTTAACATAGAATAACAGCTTTCATTTAAAGGAAATATAAAGCTTAATATATTGGAAATTTAAAAGATAACTAGAAGTATACAAATAATTAAGTGAAAAATGTATTTAGCTTCAAGGACATATTAAAGAATTAGTATGAATGAATGAGGTGAGTTAATGACGCATTGTTAAAATATTTTTCAAGATAAAACACCTTGAAGGAATAAGAGCGTTCATATAATGGAAATATAAAGCTTAAAATAATGGAAATAAATAATAATATAAAGCTTAAAATATTGGAAATTTAATAGAAAACTCGATATATACCAATATTTAAGTGAATAAATATATTTCAAGGAAATATTAAATAATTGGTGTGAATGAGGTGAGTTAATGAAACATAGCTATAACCTGGGAAAAGATGTGTTAAGTATTTACTAATTTAAAATATAATGTGTTCGTTTATGTTCGTTTATGTTTATAATATATATACTATAATAGTTTATATGGAGTAAATACTAAGAAAAAAATATTTTTAACCAATTATATTTACTCTCATCTATACCCTTCTAAAGTGTATGAAACAGAGCTGAAAGAGCTTTGAAAACCAGGATTATAAATTTATTATTCAGAACTTAACCGCATATGCATAGGTATTAGAAATTTAGGGGAACTCCTCCCCTCCGCTCGCCTCGCCTCAGCCTAGCAGATGATTGTCGGTGGCACCCCAGCCCGGAGGTATATAGTGGGCTCGCTGCTTGTGCACCACGGTGCGCACCACGGGCACCTTGACCGGATACGGATAGTAGACTGGCGTGGCCACCGGCCTCTCCACCCGGTAGGGCACCCTGCGCTCCACCACAAACGGGATGGGACGCTCCACGGGCACTGGCTTGACCCGCTCGATGGGTATCTTCACCTCCTGCAGCTGCGGGATGGCCACGGTCTTGGCAACGGGTATCTTGATTGGCGTCGGCTTGGGTATGGCGGCGATCACGGTCCGAGGCACTTGCACCTGGACGGACTGCTTGAAGGGAACATGCTGCCTCTGGTAGTGGGTGACGGGCACATTCTTGGTCACCTCGATGTGCTTGGACAGCGGCAAGCCGGCCACGGCCTTGCTGCTCGCTGGAGTGTGATGGACACGGGTGGTTATGGCGGGAAGATCGGCTACACGTGTGTCCGTGTGGGAGTACTGGAACTGCTGATCCTGGGCCACTCCCAGGCGTTGATCCTGGACAAGTCCTAGCTTCTGCTGCGCATGTTCCTGGTGGTGATGATGATGATGGTGCTGCCTCCCCTCCAGTTGTCGCTGTTCCGGGGACTCGTGTCGCCCTGCCTGTTGCTGTTGGTTAGTGGATAACGACTGCTCGTCCTGCTGCTCCCGCTGTTCCCGCTTTACTGGGTTAGCCAATGTTTGCAGCTCTTTGAGCCGCGCATAGACACCGGAATTATCGAGGTCCTCTTCCCGCTGCCGCTGGTCCTGGTTCCGGTAATTGGAAATTTGCTCGAAATGGTAATGATTGGGAGGCGTCGGCGGCGACACCCGCGGCCGATATGCATAGCTCTCGTATGGCTGCCTGGCTGGCTCCTCCTCGTAGCCCGCGGAATTTGGCTCATAATTTGCCGCATTTATGACAAAATCGATATTGCCCGATGGGTCGCGCCGCGGCTCCTCATCCTCTCCTGCCAACATCGAGTGGGAGTGGGAGTGCGGATGCAGTTGGGTGTTGTAGTAGAAGGGCACAAAGCCATTGGCGGTGGCGGGATATGGCGATGATGATACTGGATGTGGATGCGGCTGCGGGTGGTGGGCGGCCAGAAGCTTGTGAGCATAATTTCCATATGTTGCCAAGTCACCGGCCGGCGCAGTGTCAGCGGGGCCATAATAATTTCGCGTATATCTCGCTAATCCCGGCAACGATTCCGCCCCAGCCTCATGGTAATGGTGTTTGCCCTGCTCCAGGGACAGCAGCGGTATCTCTGCTAGCGACAAAGGCAGTGGGGCATCGATGGCCTCGATTGCCTCCATTGTCATGACCAACGCCAGCCACATTAATGCATAGATCATTAATGAACTGTTGGCAGCCGGACCGCTGCCTTGGCCAGGATACGGCGCCCTCATGTTGGCACTTGGGGTTGCTCCTATTTCCAGTCGTAATCCTCGAGCGCCAATGCGTGTTCCCAGGCTGCCCAGGCGTGGGTGCTGCTGGTCTGCTTTGAAATGCAAATTTGTGCCATCTACTCGGTGTTTTTATAACGCAACCATCAGCTGAAGGGGGTCTGAGTAGTGGAAATTGGATAGGCGTGTCGGCACTTCAAGTTCATTGGCTTGGCTCCGGATTGTGTAACTGGAGGCCAACACTTTCACTTGGCGGCCCAGCGGTCCAGAGGCTCCACTGCCCAGATTGTCCCTCTCAGTTGCAAGTGAGGCTGTCCAGTATCCGCAGTTCACCATACAAAATCCACAGCCACCGCAATGGTAAGGGCATCATGAACAATGACCTCTGGGACAGTGGTTCGAGTGGGTAAGACTTTGCTATAAATTCCTTAAAGTTTTATATATATGTTGGAATTAGGATTATTTATTATTTACTATTAGGATTAGTATTTTCAAATTAGGATGTATACTTTGTGCTTTTAAGACACTTTAAATATTTATTTATTTATATATCCCTTCATTGATATGAACTTTATTTATTCTAAATAATGCATCCATAAATATGATATTATATAATGTATATTTTTCTTACTCTTGCTTCTACCTGATCTTGTCTAAACTCCTTTAAGGTTTAAGTATTTTTCACTCGCTTTTCACTAATTTTTCACTCACTTTTCAGTCAGTGTTCTCACCTGATAGCTGCCATCCGCATCGGATTTCACACTGTGGAAGCTTGCGGTCAATGTCGCGGCCATTTCGATGTTTGATTGCACAAACGGTGATGGTCGGGTAACGTGCGTTTCATGTGTGTTTGCGGTAAGGCAATCGCTTTGGCCAAATCGTCTTTGCCAAGTGCAATTGCCGGGGGGCCATCGCATCGCGGCCATATGAGATCCGGCGCAAGTCTCCGGTTGCCGCACTTTCAGTTTTCAATTGGATGCCGAGTTGACGACATTTGGTATCGATGTTCTTGCATAATTTACGGGCCACGCCCTACCCTCCTCCTTACCTCCTACCCCCCCCTGCCACACAATGAAACAGACAATACACTTAGGAGCAGATGCGATTCAATATTCGAGACAATCAGCTTTTGTGAGAGAATCTTTTATGCGACAGTTCAATGTAAACACTTGGAAATATTTTTGTCATTTTTCACAAGGGATTTCTTGGTAAATTATTTAAGTTGAACAACATTGCTGGCAATAAAAGAATGCATATTATCGATGGAATTTCGCAAAACTGTGTAGTAGTGCTAGATTTATATCAGGTTCCCATAGGGTACAAGGGTATTAGAACTTAGTGCCAAATGTATGTCACAGACGGAAGAAGGCTTCTCCGAGGCTTTTTTTGCAACGCTTTGGGTACCGTGTATCTGATATGTTATTTTTAATAAGGAAAGAATTATTATATTAAAATATATATATTGATGAGCTATAGGTGAAGGTGTTTCAATAATAATGACAACTGAGTACTTACATGGGAAAAATTTGTTGTCTCTGCACCGCTAGCTTCGCCCACTCTAGATCGTTGTTATCTGTCTCTCGCACGCTCTTTCTCTTTCTCTGCCTCTCTTTCTCAGTCTGTCTGATCACAAACTCATTCTGGTATTATCTGCTCCCTTTATCTCTCTCTCCTCTAAAAATAAAGTAAAGACTTACACTCTCCCACGTAAACAGAACCAAGCCCTCTCTCTCTATTCTAAGGTAACTAGAAAAACAAACGTCAAATAAAACCGTACCACTAAGCTACAAAAAAGAGATGGGATACACTGATAGAATTTATTAAAACTTAAAAAAATAAAATATAAAACAAAAAAAAATAAGAGTACACTTCGATATATAGCTATTTTGGGAGAGAGCCACTACTAGTCTTATCAACATTGAGCGTGGTTACCACTAGGTTGCAGCTAGAACTCGTGAATACTAGTGACAATGCAAGGGAATTTTTGTTTATTTTTAATTTTTTTTTTTATAAAGAAAAATAGTAAAGATAGTAATAGCTTATCAAACGCCTCTTGATTGGGGCTTTTGTTTATTTAATGTTTTGCCGCAAATAAGTTTAAAATGAGTTACAATAGGAGCAAAATTTATATACATATTAATATTAAAAAAAAATAGTCTTTATTTGCTTATTATATAGGGATGCATAATATTTTCTTGCCGTGCAGCTACTGGAACTGGAAATCAAATAGTTCCTCACTGGCGAAGAGTCCTGAGATAAAGTGAGTCCTTCTGGCTGCTAGCCGAGCATCTTCGGATCATTCATCATTCTGCTCTGCATTTAAGTTTGAAAAGTTCACCAGGTTTTAGGCATCGCCCCCGCACCGCCCCCCCATCACCAGTTCCTCCCCCTTCCCCGCACTTTCGGCACAAAGTATTTGCACAATTGCTGCTCGAGTTGCGCCCGAAATGACAGCGCAAAGTACACGTAAAGTGTATTTTCACATTGAATGAGGTTAAGCTTCGTTAAATTTTGCGCAGCGTTTCTGTATAGTTACACCCCCCGCTTTTCCGAGGCCCCCCTGGCAACCACTTTTCGCCAGAGTGTGTGTGGGGTGTGGGGGGTGCGTCGTGTCGTGGTTACTTGTTGGATGCATTTCTTTTCGCTCCTTTTTCATTACTTCAAATGCTTTCAAGTCTCGTGAAGCATATTTTAGCAAAGTTCCCATAGAAAAGAAGCCAGCCAGCTAGTCGGGCCAGCTTAATATGGCCCGAACGGTGATGGAGGGGTCAGAAAATAAACCAGATGGAGGAAGAGATGGAAGAAATGGGAAAAATCTACGAAGCGCTGGCAAAGTTAAACGCTTGCATACACATACTTATTAAAGTTCAAAGTTTCTTTTTGTGTCCTGCATAAAATCCATCATAAAATTAACAGGCGCAGCGGCAGGAGGAGCGTTTGCTGTGACACTGAAACTTCATTAAGTCACGTTAATACGTTAAAATCCGGGGAAACGGTCGGGGGGAAAGGCAAAGTCCACGGTCCACAGTCCACGCTCCACGGCCAGAAACAGAAGCCGGCCATGAGCCAGTCAAGGCAGCAGCTAGCTAGCAAATAGCCAAGAAATTCCAGCTATGCCATAGTTGGCAACGTCGTCGGCCTTTGTTTGGCCTTTGGCAGGGAAGGTCCTTCGGCCGGCGGCCGGGGCTGTGGGTCGAACTGGGGGTCTGCGTTGCATGCGAATTTAATCAAGTCATGCAATAGAATGTACGGTTCCATTGCTGGTCCACAGATTTGGCCCAACACTTGGCCTTGGCTACAGGGCCTAATGCCAACTGTCTCCCTGCTGCCACTCCTCGGATCCCACTGCCTTTATTCCTGGAAATTTGCGGTTTCTTGTGTTTTTCTTCAATGTTTGGCTTAAAGCAATATGCGGTCCTGGGGTCGCGGGTCAAAAAGTTTTACTTGCACACATTTCTGAAGCACTTTGTAAAGAATTTTGGGCACAATATAAAATATTTTTGGAGCTTTAATCAGGAAATTTAGTTGAAATAACCTTTAAAATGTTTATTTAACAGCTATTAGTCTTGTTATAACTTTTTGACTAGTTCTTGAAGCCAAAATAACATTTATAATGTATTGAACAGTTTCGTATTATCATTTTATATTTGATTTATTTATACATATTTTTTTTTTAAATTTTCTTCCATATTTCCTACTTTTAATACAATTCAATACAATTCACAGTGCATTTGGCTTGGCTTGTTGGCTGCCTCCGCCAGCGAATTCTTTGGAATTCTTTGCCAAAAGTAACTGGCGGTATTTTAGGGTCTCGCTCCCACCGCCGGACATGCAGAGTTGTTGACTCAGGTGACCGAAGTGGACACAGCCTCGTGCTTCGTGGAGAACTTTTCGATTGAGTTGAATGTCAACGCTGGCAGGTCGTTGTGCCGCTCACTTTTTTAAATAAATATCAACAATTCTAATGTGCTGCAAAAGTGACCAAGGGAGAGGGCCGAAACGGGAAGGGCGAAGGCAGCTTGGAAAAAATAAAAATGCTCACTAACTTCCCTCGTAGAGGTGAGCGTTGATAGAGGGTCCTTTGCCTGGGCTATATTCCTGGCCAGGCCGGGGCTGGCCTGCTGCAAATTTGCAAACCGCAATCAAAATTCCACGCCGCGGCTCTTAATTGGTCTTTCTTCAGGACGACCGACGGAGTTTCCTTTTCTTTTATTTCCATTTTCGCCTGCTTGTCCTGGCCGCCACCTCCTTGTTCGCGTCCTTTCCATTCCTTTCATTTCATTTGATTTTCTTTTCGTTTTTGTTTTCGCCGGCGTCCCACACAAATGCAAATTTCAATTACGCGCTTTGCGGGGCCAAATTGAAATGCCTCGGAAAATATTTTCCTGGCCTCTCACTCATAAGAAATGCAGCGCGGGCTTCAACTCTGTTCGGTTCAGTTCCCGCTTCTTACCCAGTAGAAGTGGAGAATTAGGGTATATAGTACTATATAACATGAATTACCTATCATTAAAGATATAAAATATGGTACAGTAGCTAGACGATTGCTTAAAATACTTAAATATTTAGACTGCTTTCCACAAAAGTGAGTTATAACAAATTCCCATTGAATCGGAAAAATATTAATAACTTAATCTAATTATTAAAATTATTAGAGTCATAAATCTATATATTTTGGTGTTTAATTGCTCGTTAAATAAATTTTTTTAATATATATTTTGGCCTTTAATAATTGTTTAAATAAATTTATTAAAATTCCGGTTTGAATTGGGTAGCAAATAATATTTACGTTTACTCTCATTAATCGTTTTTATTTCTTGTTACTTAGAAGCTCAAGGACAACCCTAAATTATTCCCTTAAAAGTGTGCAGTGCATTTTGAAAAACTGAGAGCCAGGTATTCTATGGTCGGGACACTTGACTACACAATTCAATCCTCCGCTCCCCCGATCAACAATCGCGTGCATTTCATTTGCATTTGGAATGCGCGCAAGTTTGGTCTTACTTGAAATTTATTTGCTAATTTTGTAACATGTGTCCTGTTTGGGGTAAGTTGAAAACTTTTCACTCCAAATTTGAATGGCAAATGGATGGCGGGACCAGCGGCCGAGCGAAGGATACTGGGGCAAAATCCATTTGGCTTCTGCGGTTAATGAAATTTTCATTTGCTCGGCCGGCCAAAGTTTCCCATCTTTGCATTTGTGTGTTTGCGGGTGGCCAGCGAGGTTGCGGCTGGTTTGATGGCATCTAGAAAATTATTTCATATAATTGCCATTGAAATATTTAATATTAATTAATGTTCCTTAATTGCTGCTGCTGCTGGTGCTTCCGCCGCTCCTTCAACTCATTAAAAACACATCAGCTCTCGGCGTGGCCTCACACATCTTGGTCACGCTCTTGTGGCCGACGCTCATCATATTAGGAGTATTAATCTTAATAATTGCTGCATATTGCCAGAAAGAATGCGAAAAGTTGGCCAAACAAAAGCCACAACTCGGACTTGCGTCCTCCTCCCGGAATGTCCTCGCACAGCGGCCAACTTTTGTGCGCCATTTATTTGTCCTTCATTTATGACGCGAGACACTCACTTTGTGTCTTTAACTTTTGCCAAATTATTAATGAATTCTGAACACTGAGCCCGGGGTCAGGCTCGTTCCCACAAATGGAATGTAGCTTCGAAGTATAGTTGTGACTTTAATCGATTGTCCGTGCACATGGTTAAGGCCTTTGTTTGGCAAACTATTGTCCATATTGGCAATATAAATGCCGTAAATAGTTTTGGATTTCCTCTCACATTTCAGGCATTTGCCATGACGTAAGTCCTAACGAGAACGGACATTTTTAGAATGGCCGGATCCTGGATGCTCTGGACTGGCATCTGCAACTGTAACCGATACCGGTACGGGTAAGGGGGCTTTTAGCCTGGCCAGCCTGGCCAGCCCGGAGGAGCCAGGACATCAAATGCAAAAGGCATTGATGGACTGCATTTGATTAAATTAGTGTGCATTTGAGTTGGAAACGCTTCATCCTTAATGGCTTGCACATCACTCAAATGGCAAATGGCAAATACTCGGAGCAGTTGGAGTTCCCTTGTGCAGCCTCCGCGCACCGAGTTTGTCAGTGGATTTAACCAAATGTATGTGTGGCCTACACCGCGCAATGTAATCGTAGTTAAATTGAAAAAGTTTAGACCATTTGTTTTATTTTTATAGTAGTTTGTGCACACAACACACACACACTCGCCCACCATCCGATATATGCACACACGCCTGCCGCAGTTCGGTTCGGGCTCGCAGCGAGAATTTAGTATTTCATTGAGTTGTTTTGATGGTTATTTAATGAAGTGCACTTTCAGTTTTCGCACACTCAACACCACGATTTATTCAAGAACGGTGTGTGTGTGTGTGCCTGTGGGATGTGCTCTGGCCAGAATGGAAAATGGAGATCTGGATGGATGGCGGGAAAATACATGCGGCTGAGTGATTGCCGTACAAAATTAGGCATGCTTTTCGAAATGCGCTCCCGCTCTGCAATTGTTCATTGCGACGGTGGGGGCTTTGGTTCTCGGTTTGGGGTTCGGGTTTCGGGGGAGCCGGCTAGTGCTTTCAATTTGGCACGTTTCAATATAATATTGAGCGCATTTTCTGCGGTGGCCAATAAATCAGTTGCAAAAGCGAATAACTCAATCACTGACCGCATGTGCGCATGGATGTGCAGGCGCACAGTGGGCCACGAGCTCAATTATGCACAGGTAATGACTCATCCGCCGGAAGTATATGAACGGCTGTCATTCCTTTCTCCAGCTGGCCATTAAGTATCCCCCCACCTTGTGGTTCCCAGGCCCAGTACTCAATAATTCGATCATAACTCGAACAGGCCTCTCCGGAACCACAGTTGCGATGCCGACGGACATTTTGCAGTTAATTTGCATGCCTCCGGCTTGTTGTGGCCAGCCTTTGTGGGACAATTAAACTCTAATGTGATTGGCACTTATATATATGTAGTCGGGCATTAGAGAGGGCAAAGCTTCGATTGCACCGAGTGTGTGCTATCCGCCAATCGATAAACTTAAATACCTGTAATGGGGTTATGACACTGCTTTGCTGCTTTTCATTAATGAGAGTGTAAGTGTAATTTATAAATCAAATCTTCTAAATTAATTTATAGGCTTTCATACATAAATTTTGCGAGTTCTGACCATTGTTGTTGTGGTTTACCTTTGAAGTCGGTGTGGCCCTAGAGGCACTACAAAAAAAGTTGGAATAAAACCACACATACACTCATTTCTTTCGAGGTCATAATGAAGTCTCAAATTAAAATTAAAATTATATATTTTTGGAGTCATTTGTAATTGTAATTTCTAGATATAAGTTCTCTTATAGATATATCGGTGCTGGCAGCATTATTATCTTGGGATTTTTAATATTCTTTTTAAATTTAGTTCTCTTTTCGGAATCTAATCATTAAATGAGCTTGCACTTTCAAAACTCAAATTAATGCCAGCTGCAAAGTAGTGTCCTAACTCCATAACTATCAAATCGAATTTTTGTTTTCATTTAAACACAATTCACTGCCAATTCGATGTGGCCCATGTTGCTTTTCCATGTATAAAAAGAAACTCCTGCCGGACTTGGCCCTGCAATTAAGATTAAGATATTTCCCCCGTTTTTTTGTTTTTTTTGCCGAGCAGTTGGCACTGCAATTAGGGTTTCAGCAACTTTCCTTTCAATTAGTTTCATTGTAGTTGCGGCGCGCGAACTGCCTTTAAAAGCGCATTAACTGCTATGCGAGTCCTTTAATTAGCTTGGCAGGAAGTTGCGGCTCGGCTGAAAGCGTTTCTGCCTTTCAGGCCACTGCGTACGCCGTGTCTAATTATGAGCAATTAACAACTTGAGAAAACTGATGGCGAAAAGGAAACATTTATGCACCTTTGCGTGGCACTGAAAACTATTTCCGAAGGACCTCCAACGGGCGATAAGATAGCACAAGCCGGGGATGGAATTTAATTAAGTAAACATAATTAATTGGACGATGTCTATATGTGGGAGAGTGTGTGTGTTCATAGGCATAAGTCCGGAGACCCCTGGATGATTTAATGAAGTCATTAACATAATCTGAGTTTTACATGTCGATGACAAGGACAGAGAAAGAGGGCGACACACATAAATATTCATTGTGAGTCTCTTTGGGTCTCCAGCAACATGTAAGCAAAGGCAAAGTGCCATAAGCGGAAATCAATTTCTCAGAAACGAAAGTCATCTGGCTTGGTCCTTGGATGAAGCAGGAGTCGGAAAGCTGTCCACGACATTTGTACACTCAGCAAAATAACTGGAGGTTAGCACACATTAGAAAGCGTAATGTTTACTTTAAGTATGTCATATTTTTTGTCCTTGAAAATCTAAAAATCTAGGCTTAACTTCTCGGAAAGGTATTATAAATAAACAATATAAACTTAGTGTTTCTGCTCTTTTTTCTGGGCGTGTTTGCATTGGGAAAATGAAGCAGAAGTTATTGGCCAGCAAAAGACGATGTTGTCTTGGCCCCACAATGTTGTTGGCCCGGTCCCCCGGACCGCTCCCTGCTGCGTGCGGGAATTGTCCTTATTGAATTTCAATGACACATAGCTGGGATGGCATGTCCTGTTCGTATGCTCTCGCCCACGCCTGTACTTCTGTGTGTGTGTGCGTGTGGCTATGACAAAAGCCAGTTCCAAACGGAACACGACTGCCGTTGGAATCCTGGAGCAGACACAACAACTTGTTGACCGGATGTGTGGCGGCAATAAGTACATAAATGGGATTATTTGTGTGAGCCGAGTCCGGGCAAGTCGTAGTTATATCGTTATCTAATGATATTTTCCAGTTACTGCGAAATCGCCGCCTGTCCGCTGCAGCTCGCCTGCTCCTGATACATTGTAGGTCGGCTGACGAGGGATCTCTAACCAAAAAAATAAAAAACAAAGGCAGGGGTTCCTTTGCGTATTTTATTTATTTATATTGAAATTAAGTTGCGCTTCGCTGTAGAAATTGTTGCGGTTGCCTCGCCGGCAGCCGGTCATTCATGTTAACCCTTGTAGCCAGTTGGTCTTATTTGTTTTCTGGTTTTTTTTTGGTAGTTCCTTTTTCCCGGGGCTTCTTTCTCTTAACTGTTTTTTATATATTTTTGGCCCTGCTTGCGTGGACCAGCAACCACCATTCAGCCCGGATTTGTTTGGATGCGGGAAATTTGAATGTGAAAAACGGCACGCCGTGCTCCTTGCCACCCACGCCGACCACTTGCCTTTAATTTATGGCCTCCACTGCATTCGCTGTGTAAATTGCTTTGTGGTCCCGCCGTTTGCAATTCATTGAGAGTTGATGATTTCAGCTGCTTACTCTACTATTGGGCTGAAGTTTAAAAATTTAATGAGCTTCCCCGGCTGACGGGGCAGATCCGTGAGTTTTATGCGACTTTTTACGAGCCTAAATAATGTGTTTTGAGCTTTGGAGGTGGTTTTGTGACAAGGTTTGTATAAGATATATATGCATATTTTCCAGAAATATATATGCAACTTGTAAATTTTTTGAAAAAATATATAATATATATAATAAATATATATAATACAAACCTTGTCACATACTGGCTCTTTTCTGTCTCTGCAATCTTATTTAATTACTCTGTTAAATTATAGTTA
>VNKC01004886.1:0-103394 GCA_008042775.1 Drosophila pectinifera
TAAATCGGCATTTTTATATCCTAATTGTTGGTCCAATCATTTTTAAGGCAATATTTTATTATTAAATAATTAAGATTTTAGACGCGATTCCGAATATAAACGGCATTTGGCTGTCATTCCATATTTGGGCAAATAATGCTCTTCACAAGACATCAAATGAGGATTTTTGGGTGACAAAAAAAATAAAAATATTCATAACTTGGCCAAAACAGCCTTAATTTCAAATCGGAAAGCTGTTCTATGTTAGTTTTTATTTGGTTAATTATTCTGCATATCAACTTTAGAAATTTAAGAAAATAAAAATTTTGTCAATTTTTGACAATTTTAATGATGTAACCCCTTATCATTTTTTGAAAAATTGGCCAAAATTTTATTTGTCCATTTTTCAAGTATTTTAATGCTAAATAGTTAAGATTTTAACGGCGAATCGGAAAATAGGCGGCATTTCGCTATATATTTATTTTTGGCCAAGTTATGCTCTCAAGAAGACCTCAAGTATGCGGAATTTGGGTCCTTAAATTGGAATTTTTGTATCCTAATTTTTGGACAAATCAAAGTTAAGAATATCCATAGCTTGGCCAAAACAGCTTTATAGACAGCGGATCAGAATATATATGGCATTTGGCTGTCAATCCATTTTTGCCCATAATATGCTCTCAAGAAGACCTCAAGTATGCGGATATTTGGGTCCTTAAATCGGCATTTTTATATCCTAATTTTTTGACAAATCAAACTTAAGAATATCCATAACTTGGCCAAAACAACCTTAATTTCAAATCGGAAAGCCAATTTCTGTTAGATTTTATGTGGCTAATTAATCTGCATACCGACTTTAAAAATAAAAGAAAATAAGATTTTATTCAATTTTTGGAAATTTTAATGATGTAACCCCTTATAAAATTTTGAAAAATCGCCCAATTTTTTTTTCAATTTTTTTTAAAGAATTTTATTTTTAAATAATTAAGATTTTAAGGGCAAGTCGGAGTATAAACGGTATTTGGCTGTCATTCTATTTTTGGCCATTATATGCTCTCCAGAAGATTTCAAGTATGCGAATATGTGGGTCGTTATATCGGTATTTTTTAATCCTGGCAGATTGTATAATAATTTCTGATATCGATCCGTCGAAAAGAAATGGCTGCTGGTAGATGCTTTACTCTTCGTTCTACAACGTTCCAGTAATATTTTGTAGCATACTTTAGGGTATAAATACTGCCGTACTTTTCGGCATACTTAACATCACCTTAACATCTGTCTGCTGCTGCCTAGTATTTCTGTTCGCCTGGTATCTGAAACTCTATTCCAGCGGATTTTTCACATCAACTCCACAGTTTGGGAAGCAGTGGGACAACTTCAAATTATAGTTTGAGAAACATTGTACTGGAGCTCGATTTGAATGTCGAACTGTAACAGTTTTCCCCTATTAATCGTTTTATTTTCTTGTATTACTATTAACTTAATATCATTTTGCAGACCTATGTTAAGTAATAATAATACAAATAAATTTCCCATTTACAAATCGATTAAGTTTAATTAGTTGAATTAGTTAAAAGTTATGTAAATCGAGTGCATTTGATCGGAAACGCACGCAAACCAAGGCCGAATTGATGATGTTGTCATTCGGCTGCGTTGGGGGTTGTTTTGCCACCCCCAAGTGCTTTCGATTTCCGTTCTAACCGCCCGGCACTTGTTTTGCTTTTCGGGGGATGCAGCCGGTCGGCTTTGCCCCGTTTACGCTGTATCTATCGGCATGCCTTCCCTTCTTGGTTGGCTTCCTTCCCTTGGTCAATTCGTGCCTACGCTATGCTCATTGATTATTCTATTCAGCATTCCTGTGAGCACTCCGGCGAGGGCGGAATCCTCATGTGGTTGCTTCGGGCACGAACTGCGCATGTTTGGTCAGACTCGAAATGTCCTGCGGCGCAATAGATGAATCACAGCTTGGACTCGGACCGAGATGTGTGGAAGACCAAGGCAAGGTTCGTTCACACAGAAAGAAACATAAATATATATTCACAATATTTTTTTTGGCCAGTCCAACAATTCATTAATGCAAATTGAAGGCCTAATTTAGTCAAGCAAACTAAATACAGGCATTATTAATACGATAAGATGCCAGATAACGCTCAAGTCTGTAATAAGCTCATTCTAGCAAATAAGAGCTTGATTACCAATCCAACTCTGGCTGAACGATTGTAGGAGTAAGTCCTCTAATTATAGACAGACTCTGTACAAAATACTTAGAATCATTTGCATAACAACAGAGCTACGACATCAGAAATACATAAATTTTTAATTCACACTTTAACTTGTTATTTCCAAGTTTCGAATGATATGGGTTCTCCCTGCGGCGACACCTTATCAATTAATCAAAAGCCGAATTTATGGCTATATTATTGACAGGACCTCTGGTTCGCGTCGAACATGGCTAGATTAATGGTCGGGCGGTGGGAGCTAGGTGGCTAGGTAACTTTAACATTTGTATTTTTGACGCACTTCGATTATTGATTGCCTTCCACAAAATGTGGCAATTGTGAGTGCGGCAGCCGCACGCACGATACCCGCTGTCAGCCAAAACGGGCGATGCCGCCCCGAATATGGACTTGGCTAAAAACTACAAGCAGAACAACAAATTATGCGGCGTCTGCCCAAAGAGGCAGTGGCCACACCGGGGCTGTAATGGGGATTGGGCAACGACAACGGCCACGGCAACGACTCCCCAACGAAAGTGCAGATATGCATGGCCATAAACCCATGAAAACTGGTGTAAAATCGCGGCTAAAACCGAGTGAATCGAAATCAGAGCAGGTCCCGGTCCCAGACAGCCGCTGGCCGAGTTTATTGAACTGGAATATCGGTATTGTTCAGCGGCTCTGCGGGGCGATGTTCGCGCCGAAGCCCTTTGACAACTCTTTTGTGGCTTTAATTAGAGGGCAGCACGGAGTACTGGAGTACAGGGCCAGAGCTGGAGCGGGGCTTGCGTGTCGCGTGTCTAGCGACACTTTGTTCGCGGGAAAACAATTAGCAAACACCCAACCTGCCGCCTCAGCACCCACCAGCCTGGGTCTGGGCCCTGCACCTTTGAGGCCGGAGCCACCCAAAACTCCGGAGCCTTATTAATTTTGCAGCAAACTTTATTGATCAAACTTTTAATTCTGTAATTAATTAATGAAGCCCAAACTCTGCCGCATTCCGCGCTTCCAGCGGCGAGATGCAACCATAAGATATCAGTGCATTAATATGCCGGCAGTTTCGAGACTATAAAGACTAAATGAATGTTCATTGTGCGCCGTGTGCATGCTAATTATTGCACCTTTAGGCATGCCAAGGCATTGTAGGGTTAGGTCCAGGTATTTCTGGCCTATGCTCGACTGCCAATACCATTTGTCCGACTAATTAACTAATCGTAAAGACCATATGCGGGCGGGGAGCCAAGCGTATCCCAAAAGTCACAAAATCCGAACAGCCTACATTCGTCTTGCTTGAATTAATTGCAGCAAGGCGTGGCCGAGTCACAAATATGGCTCCAAATATTCGGTAATTGTTTCTCCGAGCGGAAACCTTAACAATTAGCAGAGTTTTAAAGCCGTTCGGGTAAAAGGCACAAAAGTATCTAGCGCACGCCCCGATTAGCTCGGTCTTCTCTGAAGACGGCGACAGAAGAAAAACACGGGGAAAATCAATTGCAGAGCCAAATGCAAATGAGAAACGAAACTGTCGCTCTCAGCTGGCAGCGTTTTGTGATAATTGGAAAGCCAAAGCGAAGCAGGCGACAGAAATTGCACCGAGTCTTGGCTATTTTTAAGGCGGCGAGCGCAGAATAATAATAATATTGCAAAGAGATTGGTTTGTTTTCGTTTCTTCTTTTCGGTTGCGTCACGCGAATATGTGTTTTGCGAAATATGGCTGATTCAGAATGAAAGTGTCAACTGGAGGCCATTTCACCTGCGTATCAGCAAGGGCACGAGCTGGCGAGTCCATAATCTGGAATCTAGATGATATAGAGCAGGTGTCGGGGCTCTCGGTGACTTCATGCGGATGAGAGCGCTGATAGTAATCAACAACTATATTTACTACTCTTCTGCTGTTCGCACTACACAAAGCTAAAGCGGCGCTGCTTTGTTATTGTTTTTTATTATTATACAGCTGAGAGCCGGTTTGCTCTTGACTTGAACGTTTGATTTAATCATCGGCCGAGCCAGGGGTGTATCTTTGCGCACACATATCACCCACTAACCTAACGAAGTCAAATGTTTTAGCGCCGAACGGGGAATGCCCTAGCAGGAACAGCTCTCTATTATATGTATTATATATTTTATACTGTTTACCCAGAAAATTAGTATAGCTAACCGACCTTTCGATGTACAGCTCGCCGCTTTATTCGAAACGAGGTCAGCTGCAGAGCGACCGCAACATCAACGGTCGCATCAGCACGAGCTCGAATGGCTGATATCTTTTATCGCCATTGCCGTTGCCGTATCTGCCTCTGTATCTGATAGATACACACTGGAGCCTCGACAATGCAGCTCTGGCCGGGAGCACAATTAAAAGCTGTCCCTGTTGCAGGTCATTACCCCGCCTCCCACACATCCTGGCCCCCGCCAGTCAGCCGGCACAGACAGTCGAGCCCCCTTCAGACGGCCTAAAGCGGCGGCTAAGCAAACAGATCGCACACAATAGCTGGGCGCACCGAACCTGCCAAATCTATTTGCATAATGTTCCCCCTGAAGCCGGCTGGATGGAGGGCATGACGTGAACCGGAGCTGCATGTCCGCCTGACATAACCATAACGGGACAGTCGTCAATGTCCTGGGGTGTGCCGGCAGCACACTTCCTCTAATTGAGCCATTGCCAATGCAGTCAGAGCTGGAGAGGCGTGCCTGGAACTTTCCCTAATTGATTTTCTACGGCCAACGCGGCGTATGCGTAATGCGGACTGAAATCACTGTCAGCTACGAGTATGCCTTACCTTTCTGCTCCTGATTAGCCCTCGCAGGTGCGGGCTTCTGTTGCTGCGGCGGCTGCTGCTGCTGCTGCTGTTGTTGCTGTTGCTGTTGCAGTTGCTGCTGTGGTGGCACCGCTTCCTGTGGCAGCTGCTGGAGCGGCAGCGGCTGGTGGGTTGGGGCTTGGGATTGGGGATGGGTGTCGCCTAGTGCTGGCACAGCATCCAGCACCGAGCTTTTCTCCAGGATTTCCGCCATGTTGAAAGCCGAGCGAGAGTGTGTGTGTGTGTACGTATTCGTGTGTGGACTGCACTCACGGGAAAACTGGCAGGACTCTCAGAGGCGGTACTTTTGTGTGTGTATATCTCTGGGTCCGGATCCTATTCACTTTTGCACTGTGCACTGCGGCGGTAGTCGGCGTATCTCGGTGTATCGGTGTATCTGTATCGCAGCGTTTGGAATGCCTTTGGATCTTGCCTCTCTATTGCATTTTAACCCCAGGGGCAGAGAGCAGAAAATACACTTTTTTCAGCGTTGCAACACGCTCACCGCACTTCACTGGCACTCGGCTGATTTATTTGAATTTTTGCTGGTGCAACTCTTTGACACGGCCAGGCAGCGCAGCTCCGTCGGCTGTTTTGTATCTTGTGGGTTTGTTATCTCGGTTTCAACTGATTTTCGGTGCGTTGAAAATTCCTAACTCACGTTCGCAGGCGGCGCGCGCCGCTGAGCTTTTCCGCAAGCTGCTCAGCCAGGGCTTTTTTAGTACACGGTAATGAAAGGTATATTATCTTAAAGGATGGGATTTTACTCATTAAATGCAGTCTGTATATTAATACATATATTATAATATTATAATATTATTATTCTTGGCATGAATCGTAAAATTACGTAGCCTAAATTGTGACATTTTTATTGATTTATATTTAAAGAAATCTAGGATTTTATTGCTTTCTTTTCAGATTAATAATGGTTCGTGTCCCCACTGATAAAGCTCAGTCGAAAGCGAACGGTGCCACCATCTATAGGAGTTGCCACCAACTACAAGCCATGCCGAATGATACACACATGTAGAAACAAGGTAGATCTACGTAGAATTTACAATGCCCATGTAAAACAGTGTATACTTAACTTTTCTACGTGTAAGTTTACAATTCTGGGCGTCCGATATCGAAGCTCTTAAACCTGTTGTTATTTTATTTTTAACTTATTAATTTAAGTTTCGTTTTTAATGCTGATACCTATATTTGGCTCAGGAAAGAATATCCCCAATGTTGTATGCTGTTTTATCTATCTAATAAGAAACATCGTGGACATAGGATGGTGTCTAAATTGTCTGTTGTTGCCTTAAGTTTAAGTCAAATCTTCTAAAAGCTTTAATGGGTAAATATATATTCAAGTGTTAGCTAGTATAGCCATAGTTCTGGTTATTTTTAAATTGTTAAATACATATGTATGGCATTCTTTAATCTAAATCCTAGGTATATTTTTGCCCCTCTGACAATGCCGATCCCTTCGGAATACCTAATCCCACCCCCTCTATCGCCGGCGTTTTCATTGATTGCGCAACACCTATTCGGCCGCACAGGCATTTCTTAGTGTTTATTTAAATACATTTGACTTAATTCACTTTCACACATTCACAAGGGTAACCTCAGAAGAAGGCTCGGGAGCAACCGGGAAGAATTCTTCCGTTTCGTTGCTCCGCTTGCAGAATTTGCCTAAACATTATTTTATTTGCTATTTGGTTTATTTACGTCTCATAAAAAATAATGATTAACTATTGTGGTTTTGGTTGAGTGTAATCATCACCAACAAATCAAAAATTCATAACAAAATAATTGTGCACAAAACTTTGAATTTTTTCAGTTTTTTTCGTTATTTTATAATTTAAATTTTTTTATTTTTTAAAAAATAATATTATCTTGAAGTTCAATTTTGCAGTTGTAGTAGCAGATGTAATTTTTTAATTAAAATAATATACGAGAGAGAGATAGAGAGAGTTAGCGATGAATATAACATCTATGGAGAATGGTTGTTGCTATAAATTTGTTGTTGGTGTTGTTGTTGTTGCTTTATAGTTGCTCTTGTTGTTGTTTGTAACTATTTATAGCATATCTGGTCTGTCACACATTCTGGCGAGGAATGCTGTGGAATAGAGGGCAAACAGAGCGAGATTAGGGCACGATCTTGGGCGTTTGGGGGACACGCAGACATCCGGACGACATTGGGTGGACCTTGTGTGGAGCACCAGCTCCATGCCTACTTACTGTTTAGTCGAAGACGACTGGATCGCTCATCAAGCGCTGGATGAACTCTGTGTGGTGCGACGACAAACGGCAGGAGAACACAGGATACACAGTATACACACAGGAGCGCAGGAACACAGTCACCGTGCAGAGAGACCATTTGGGGATTTGTTGTGTTTTGGTTCGAGTGATTCGTGTGTGTGGTTTGGATTGGGCAGTGACGGTGACACGCAAACATGGACACGCAAACAGAGAACACATTCGTTGGGGTTGCAGGTCGAGACGGTACAAAGTGCACAGTGCAGGTGCAGAGTTGCAGAGTGCAGGTTGGGAGATTTGGTTTGTGCGCAGACAAAGAGTGACATGTGGAATAGACAAATGGCGTTTACAACATGTGCATTTTGCTGAGAAATGCGGCAATCCTGACAGACTGCTTGGGTGGCGAATACTTACGGGAGTAGGGGATCATGCCTTCATCATCCTCGGGGTCCATGCAGTCGGCGAACAGAGTCTCCACCTGCTCGTCATCCAGAGTCTCACCTGTAGAAAGCGAGATAGATTTGGCATTATTCTATGCGACTCTAAGGCAGCTCCAAGGGTGACTCACCGAGCGACAGCAGGGCGTGTTGCAGCTCAGCCAGCATCATGTGGCCGTTCTCCTCCTTGTCGTAGAGCTTCAAGCACTCAATGAAGTCCTCGTAGCAGCCCTGCTCCTTCTCCTTCTTCACCTGTGAGTAGATGGGCAGGAACTCATCCATCTTGATCTTCTTCTCGTTGCGCTTCTTGGTGCCGCCCATCTTCTCGACCAGCGCCAAGGTAGGGTTCAAGTTCAGAGCGCGGAGGGCATCTCCTAGGTCGACGGCATCAATGCCCTCACCAGGGGAACCCATGACTTCGAAAACGAATTCGACATCTGCACGAAAAACAGTCGGTTAGCATAATTCGATCATTATTGTTATTATTATTATTCGAACGATAATCGCATCAAAGTATTGTTTATTTTATTGCTTTGTTGATTTACGGATTTGTTTAATTTATTTGGTTAACAATGCTACTCCTACCCCTTCTCCCTCTCTGACACCCTTCGGAAACGGGGTCGATGTGGTAACCCTGAAATTTCTGGTACGCACATTTTTGGTCATCATGAAAATCTTGACATGGCAGCCCATTAGTTACTGCCAACACTCACACACACACACTCACTAGCGGGTGTGCGTGAGCGCGAGCGGCGATCTGGGAGCGTTGCCAACCCGAGGCACACACTGCGTATACGTAATCCGACACCCGAACCGATCGCCTCCGCCATATACACACACAGCTTATATATATATATACGAATATAACATATACGAAGGCACACTCTCCTCTCTGTCGCTCTCGGTGCGTTTTGAACGAAAATAAATCTCGAGAAATAACTTGGCCAAAATTAGATCACTGAACGATCAGCGTTCGCGGGTCCGCGCGTTCGGGATCCCGACCATCCCATCGAATATACACACACTATTGCTCCTCGCGAGCTTTCCACAAGAAGTCCAACTTGACTTCGCCACACTGGATTTCCCGGGGGAACTTTGGGGGGCTGACTTTGCCCCGTTGGCAACTTTCTGGTTCATCCCAGCGGTGGTCAAGTGTCGATCGATCGGGGCGAGGGCGACGGCGATGAAAATAGATTGGCGGCGGCGATGCATATAGACATTCCGTAATGAAAATTTTCCGCAACAAATGTTATATATAGGCACGCGTATATGTAGGATTGTGGTGTGTCTGTATATATGTGGTTATTCCAAGTGATTACGAAATATGTTCACTGGCATTTTGTGTATTTTGTTGTATCTGCATACATTATTATGTGTATCTCACACGCGCACATTATGCAATCAGTTTTCCGAAGGTGCCCACAGAGAATTTACTGCAGGTACCGTATTTTTTAGGCCACGTTACTCCTGGTATCTTCGATTTATACTGGTTATATGCGTTTTAGTTTGTCGTTTAACTTTGATGGATTTCGGTTTCGTTTGAGGTTAAAGATAATCCTGTTCTTTGCGGTTCAACTTACTTTCAACTTCACGCTTTGGAACATCAGCCTGTCAACGGAATCGAAAAAGATTGTATAGCTTAGCATTAATTTTTTGAGTTACTTAGATTGGCTTTTATGCTGCCATATGCCATATATATCATAGATATCACTGGACATTCGAGGAGGAGGAAGTGTGTGAAGACTCCTTGGCCACTGGGAGCACTCACCATTTTGTCTGTTGGATGCGAAAATCAACTGTATCGCGGATGAGCTCGGTCTCGACTGAACGTTATTCGTCGGCGGCACCACGGCAAGGTAATTCTGAGGTGATAGCCAGCAGAGGATCGCCGAGCACACACAGATACGTATTCAGACACAGATACATATGCATGCGCGGACTGGCCGAGCGAGTGACGAAACACTCGCTCTTCTCCTGCGCAAGGCTGCACACACACACACACGCACACACTACAGATCGCTGGGGTGCCGAGTTCGATGCTAAGAATTTACTTTCATCTTGGGAACTTAGTCGCCTTCGAACGCCTCTCTAGCTGTAGAGCTCTCCCATGGAGCCGTCCGTTTGTTGTGCTCTCCTAATGTCGGCGTCTATTTTTAAACCATTATTTTTTCGGCAATTTCAGTGTGTATTTTCATTTTATTTCGTGTTTGGTTCGTGAAGGCAAAATAATAATCGCTTGTGGCATTCCCAGCCGGATAGTGTTGAATATCATTCGATGTTACAGATGATTTTGCAGATAATATTTAAGGCAACATAGAGGGAGACGCTATGCTGTGGGGCTTCATTGTTTTGGGGCTGCGCAATAGAAGGAGAATAGAGAAGGAGGAGACTCCATGGAGGGCCGAGCGGGGAGATGACACGACACCCACACCCACACCCATACCCATACCCACTCGGATGTGCATGTGCGGCACCATGTACTGGCCACATACACGTATATTTATACACTCATCGACCCTGATCGTTATTTTGGCAAGCCCGAGTATTTTCAACGTTTTGCTCAGGTCTTGCGTGTTATCATTCGGGATCGAAATGTTTTGTCAGCCGGTCGGTCCGTCGGTCCGTCGGCCGGTCGGGGGTGTTAAATGGCCGATTTTCGCCCCCGATTGTTTGACGGCAACACCGCAACACCTGAAAAGCTAAAAGCCTTTTCAATATTATTATATATCTTCCAAAAGTTCTATACGCTGTGGCTTTGGCTTTCCCGCCCGATCCGCTGGCGTATCGCATCTACATAGAAGGCCCCTCGGGCGCCTTTTCTGCGCCGTCTATCTACAACAATTTAATGCGCGCTATTTATAAAAACTATGACACAGATACACAGCACGTATTCAGAGCAAAAATGTACAGCAACAAATATACTTTCGAAATGCTTTGCTTAGGTACATAACACGGGCCACACAGGCCCCATAATGCCCGACCAGGCCTGAAGGGTGAAAAGATGCTTAAGAGCCGGAAAACCTGGAAAGGAAGTGGCCAAAGCAATAAAGCCATCCATTGCCCGGCCATCCATTCACAGGCCATTGCACTAGCACCACCGGCGAGAGTCGGCCTGGAATCGATGCCACACCGATGTGTCCTTGTCCTTGACATTCTGCTCATGTGTACGTGCCTGCCTGCAGAGACAGAGGCTCGCCTTTGACCCAGTTTGGAGCCCAGCTGGGCTGCCAACTTCCGGAGAGCTGAGCTCCACCGCCTCTTAGACCATTGATGGTTCGGATCGGCTTTTGGCCGCGCAGCCTCCCTGGCTTTGTTATTGTTTACTGCCGCTGCTCGGGGGCCGGGACACCTGTTGTTGCAGGAGCAGGAGGAGGTGTGGTGGATGCATGGGAATTTGGGCCGAGAGTGTCCTTAATCGAACAGCTGTTATCTGCCGCCGATGGCTGCAACGAAGCTGCGCAGTTTTGGGTGCGCAAGTCATTGATAAATCGGTGTGGGAGGAAATAATATGTATTTATAAATTAGTGTGTATACCCTGATTTTACCAACATCAAAACAGGGCCATCCAAAGACGGGGACTAGTTGGATATTTTGGGATCTTAAAAGTTCACATTACGATTTGCAACGATTAAGAAGTCCGTACTTATACATGTATTTGACCTTGAAAAAATATTAAATAAATATATTTATTATAAAAAGTAAATAAATAGGAATTTCTTAATAGATTCTATCATGAAATTTTGATATTTAATTTATGTTTATTTTTGAGAAGCACTATGTATGCTTTTACTAGACATTTTACCAAATAAACTTCCTACACATTTGTATATTTATTCATTATAAAAACATGTATTCTAACGCTACAAGCTTGAAACTTATAAATTAATGCTTTAGTCAGTAATTATGAAGTTTCCGCTAGCATATATCAATTTCTAAAATAGTTTTCTCTCAAGAATTCTTGCAAAAATCCCTTCAAACAAAGCGAACTCTAAATGCTTAATGGACTATGAAAAGTTTCCACCTTTAACCAATATATTAAGTGGGGGATAGACACTAACAAATCGCTTTAATTTCCCCCTAAATACAATAGCATTTATTTGCAGACGCACCCCAAGAGGCGCAGACAATGGAATTTAATGGCAAACGGACATAAATATGACAGCGTATACGCAATATCCACCCTCAGTCACTTGTTATCATTGATAAGTGTGCTCCATAAACAGGGTGTCCCGATCATGGAACGCCCTGCTCTAAGCGGCAATAAGTGCAAGGACACCCGTTTCATGAAATGGCGAGCGCAGCCCTTTTGGCATGCCAGTGCGTATACTTGATACGATGTGCGGGTGCTTGTGGTCCTGTGTGGGTGCCTCTGTGTGTGTCCCTGTGAGTGTGAATCCTGTATACGCACTGATGGCCTGCTGCTGTCGGCATTGGAAACGATGGCGAACGAGGACGGAGGACGGCGGCAGCGAGGATAACAACGACAGGGAGCTCAGAGCTCGTCAGTTAACGACGCTTGTCTCAGTTGCATCCGAACGCTCCAGCAGTAAACGTTATCGAACCTGGCCAAGCGCAAATCAAGGTAAGCCAACAAGCAATTGTGCAAACTGGGCTGCAGAAAAAATGGATAAAAATACACAAATTGAAATCAAACAATTAGTGCTACATAAAAAGGGTCGGCAATTAGTGAAAGTCCACGGCCCAGCCCAGTTAAGAGGTGCGATAGCCAGGAGCCATTGTCACTGCGTTTCGCTGGGTGCGGCCCCAATCAAGCTAAATGTTGGCTCAAATTGGTCCGTTTGATTTGAGTGAGTGCCAAGTGCCAAACAATTGGCCCTGCGACAGCAATTAACTGGAAAAAATGTGAAATTTTCCACTATCCCAGTCGGGGTTATATAAGTCTGTGAAAATTTTTGCCCCAAATTAGCATGTATACCAGAAACCCAGTTCTGTATCTATAACCCAGTCTCCTCGTTCTCGGCGCTGCCGCGGAGTCTGCGTTCTGCGCAGCGTCCCAGGACCAGCTGGACCAGCCACAGTCACACACACAGTCACATGGATGAAATGGCACTGACCTAGTCGCCGGAGTACCAGAGCAACAGGAGTCGAGGCAGGCCTGCGCACGCAATCACCTGTTGCGGGGACATGCTAATGCCTCGGTTTCATGAATGACTCGACTCAGTTCCGGCCCCCAGCTGTTGCACAAGCCCTTGATTTGTGTCCTTGCCATTACAGCTGGCCGCCATGGTGACCAATGCCGCCGCAACGGGGGCAGCAGCAGCAGCAGGAGCAACGACCACCACCACCACCGCCACGAATAACAACAACCTGCAGACGAACAACAACAGCCATGCGACGAACAACAACAACGATGACTTTGACTTTGACCAGGACAACGGGCTGCAGGACCTGGGCTTGCCAGTGTCCGTGCAGACATTCCTGTGGCGCCAAATAGCGCCCTTCATCCGGCCCAAGCTGGGCAAGCTGCACGAGTCTACCTGTCTGGTGAGTGTTGCCCAGGTGGGCCAGCAAAACAACACAACAGTCCTAGAGTCTGCCAAAAAATCTATAAAAAAGCTACAAGGGCCGAACATGACTTGGAAACTTTTGGCCAAATGGGAGCGCTCCCAACTGAGTCTGTGAACTGTGCTGTACATTCGCTATGCGTGTTTGTTGTAAGGATGGACTGTGTAACATACCGAAACCAAAGAAACATTGGCATTCCGATTGGCACACCAATTATAAAAAAGAATTTGTGTTCAATGTCTTCTCGTTTTGATTTCTCTCAGCTAAATTCAAGGAACATGGAAATCCAAAAGCACATCTTGACTTTGATGTTTGATGTTTTTATTTCCTTTCCTGCATTTGAATTATTTTCCTTTAACAACTACTAACACAGCCACTCATGTATACGGGCCAGGAAATGTCTCTGACCATCTATCAGTAACTCTATTTAATATAATGCAGTTGAGTTCAGTCCACCCCAAAAAGTATGCTCTACTTTTTACCCATTTTGAGCCCTGCTTAGAGGCATTTCCTGCTGCTGCGTGTATTACATTCAGTATGCTTTCAACAGAAAACCCAACTAAAACCACAATAACAATAACAAACTGTACAAATTAACATTGTAAAATCTTTCGCAATTTGTCTAAATCTGAATGTAGTTTTGTCAACATGCACCGGGACACCATGTAAGTTCTAAATGTTTCTGGGTAGTCTTAACTCTAGTGATTTCTAACCCCAAAAGTGTTGACTCAATGTACAACTTCCTATGAACCCCCAAAGTGGGTTGTATATTGAGAAAACCTCCTTTATTGCCTTCCGTTTTTATATATTGAAGATGTTACGTGTTTTGTGTGCCTATGTTTTAGATTGGTTTGTCTTAAGATTATTATTTTTACCCGAACTAGTAGAGTGTTTGCCTAGCTTTTGCTCCTAATCCAGAACTTCAATAAATTATAAATCTCTCACCCTTGTTTTCGGCCTCCAGGAGTCGAAGGAAGCCTGCAAGGTAGGAGTCACATTGTAGAATTCAAAGAAGAGGGATAATATATTTAATGTTCCTCCATAGTCCTTCGAGAAAGTGTTGGTGCAGAATATCCAGTTTGGTCTCTCGCCTCCGCTTACCAAGGCGCTGGGCGCCATTCCCCGATGGCGCCTGCTCCAAGGCGCCCTGCCACACGTGATGCATGCCTGTGCCGCCTTACTCCACAACCGCGTCAAGGACATGCAGGCCATCGGGCCCGTGGAGACCAAGCTGCTCTACACCATGCAGTGGATCCTCCTATATGCCGCCGAGGAGTGCGCCGACGACGAGGGCGGCGAGGACCTGGGATTGGGCGAGGTGGCTGAGCCCAAGTCCAAGTCCATAGATCAGTACTTGTTCTCGGTGCCAACGATTACGGTGAGCGAGCGGAGTGCTCCTCTCATTCCTGACCACTCACCTCATCTCACTCTCTTCCAGCTCTTCGTGTACCTCTTTGCACCGATCATACATCACCTAAAGGAGTCGGACTTCCAGAACTTCCGTCTGGAAAACGGCATTAAGCTCTGGCAGGGCATGTGGGACAACCGAGCACCGGGAGCCCCTTGCTTCACGGCTTCGGTCAAGCCCAAGGCCAGGAACCTGCTGTGTGCTCCCACCCCAAAGGGATCAACGGATGTGTTTCCCGCCCGCAAGCACTCCCTCAGCGCGGATGCCATGTCCCCCAAAGCGGACTCGCCGCAGAGCGCCATTTCTGACTACGGCAGGCAGGATGAGGAGGTTCGTAGATGCGGGATCAGAGGTGGTTAATACCAGGATTTATTTGACTTGATACCTCACAGGGTTCCTGGGTGTCCTCGCCCAAGGAGTTTGCCTTTCCCGAGACCATACCAGAAGAGGCTTCAAGTGTGGAGGACGAACGCGTCGTCATATTCAGGCTGCCTTCGGTGCCCCAGCTCATGGATAACTCGTTCTTTACGGTAAGTTGGAGACATTGGGAGGTCTTCCATATAATGTGTTTTCCCGTCTACCAGGCCGATGCCAGCCTGCTCCAGCAGCAGCAGTCTCAGAGTCGTCGCGGCAGTCGCCAGTCCATGAACTCCCGCGACAAGGACAAGGTGCCCTCCACCAAGTTCGAGTTCGATCAGCAGGAGCTGATGCGCGGCGCCTCCATGAAGGAGAAGCGCAGTGCCTCCATCGAAAAGGAGACTGACTCGGACAAGTCGGAGAGCATCAAGGCAGATGTGTCGGCGGCCACCTTCCTCGATGTGGCGGTTCTTCGCTGTCTCTTCATCTCCCACTGGCAGGAGGAGGGCATCTTCTGGAGCCTGCAGTACCTGTACAACCGGTGGGTTTTCGGGGGAATCCGAACCGAATCATCTATGCTGGTTATTGACATAACTCCCTTTGCAGTCTGAGCGACATTGGAGAAGAGGCGGCCATCACCTTGAATCAGCCTCGCAAGCGATCGAACTCCCTGCCCATACCACAAATCGAGATATCACTGTACCAGGGACCCGGCAGCAATAGTCGCGATAGCCCGGGAAGCTCTGTGGTCAAGGACTACATCGAGATACCCGAGCCATCGCCCACGGTGACGGCCTGTGTTGTGGGTAAGAGGAATCCCAGCTCGATTCCTGCTATGGAGTGATAACCCATCCCTTTGCAGAGGAACCCCAGAGTGCACCGAGCACCAGCGAGAGGCGTGGTAGCGAGAAGAAGAAACGCGTCAAAATGGCGGATCTGCGGGCCTTCGTGGAGACCAAGATGTTCTCGAAGTCGGAGAAGAATTTGGAAAAAGTAGGGCTAGATACAAACTCTGCCAATGGCAAGACACCACTGCAACATGCAGTAAGCGGAGAGAAGACTTATGTTTACTGTTCTTAAGTGTTTCTGCCTGGCATCCCGCTTATAATCCCCACATACATATTCCATTTGTCAATGGTGTTTGTTTGGCTTGAGAGTTGAATGTTGACTAATGTCCCAGCACTCCATCTACACACTAACTATATATATTTACTTTGTCTGGCCTAGGAGTACCATCGCAGCCTGGACACGGGCGAGAAGAAGCTGTCGCGATCCGCCTCGATGATAAGCCGCGAGCCGGCCAGCAACTTGATCAAGGGCAAATCCATGCCCAGCCTCAGGTAAGCCAAGATCCTTTGAACACCTAACCCCCATCGAAAGCATTCGAAGCAGACTGACTCTTATCAGGCCTCTGACACCAGAACCAAAACACCTACACTTCCACTCGATTCTCGACTCATTCCATGCTCTCCAGCTAATGCTCTGTATTCTATACCTCATGACTTGTACTTTGACTTTCTCCTATATGATCAACCAGCTGTCTGCTTGATAGCGGGTGAGTTTTGGCCTGCCAAGCAACTAACTATGATTTAACCCGATCTCCAAGCACACTTTATCTATATACTCTTGCCTGACTCTAAGCGTGCTTCAGCCACAGTTCTTTCTCTTTACCCTTCTACCGCCCGCCTGTTCTCCTCTGGCACCTGTCCATGCCCGTTTCTCTGCCACCATCCCCCGGCTTTTCCTCTATTTACCCTTACCCCTGAACCCCAGCTTGCCGCACTCCGTTTTGACTAATGCCACACACACGCTTCTTGCACGTCTCCTACAAAATACAAGATTTTACAGATACGTAGAGCCACCCAAGGCGCCGAGGCCATCGCAGGCCACCTGTCCGCGCTCCACGGCCTTCTACCCGCGGAATCCCATCATTACCGTCACGGAGCACACGCCCACACCCTCGCCGGACTACATCAAGCGACAGGTGAGCTTTGTGAGCTCTTGCATTAGGTCATAGTTAAGGTCATATAGTAATCGAGATAACCCTGAGTTTAAGTAGGAAAACTGCGCAAAATAAATAAAGTGTCTGACCTTAACCAAAGTTTTCACATTTAGAAATTTTATTACTTATCTATAGATATAGATATATATTTCCTACCATGTTTAACCTATATGCATCACACTAATTGACTTTCCGCAGGGATCCATTGACTCCCAGTTGGATGCCCTGAGTAATGGCGGCAGCATTGCCGGTGGGAATGGAGGAGGTAATGGCAGCACCGGCATGGGCAGCACCACCACCCGCTACCGTGGCCAAATGCTGCGCTCCCACACGGACTCGCATATCGATTATACGGGCGTGGACGAGTCGGAGGCGCCAGGGTCGTCCTTCTACATAACCCGCGATGGCGGCATTGACTACGAGATAATCCTGCTGGCCATCAGCAATGTGTTCAAGCGGGATCCGGCCCAAGTGTGCTCGCTCCGTGTCTTGGAGGCGGGCCTAAACATCTGCGAGCTCCTGATCGAAATGGGTGTGCTCAAATTGGGCGAACATGCCCACGAGATATCCATGAGCATCACTAGGCGCGCCTTGCAGGTCCTAGGATGTCCACACGGCTGCAATGAGGGTGAGTTTGGCAATTTGTTGGCCGGTAGGTAACCGCTAATGGTACTTTCCCTTAAAAGGGGTTCGAGGACCACCCGCCGACTTCCTGCGCAACCAGTGCCAGAAGATCCTGTCCCGGATGCTGCGGCAGGCCGGCCAGCGGACCAAGCGGTACATGCAGGAGATGGTGCGAACGTCGCCGCTGCCGGAGCTCATCGACTACTTCCACGCCTTCCTAGCCTTCTGCGTGGACCCCAGCTCGCTGCTGTCGCCCCTGAGTAAGTGTTGACCCGTCGAGATCCGAGGGCAAACCGCAAATGCTGGGCTTGGATGCCAACCCAAAGTAGGCGCACCGAATCCCCCGATTTAAAGCTCGCCCCAACCAGTCTCTTGAGTTCCATTGGCCATTTTGAGTTGGGCTTCCCTTCTGGCTTTTGATTTGCTCATCCGTCATCCGCCATCCGCCGACCCTCGCCCGGATTCCGGATCCCGCCTCCAGTACCCCGCATCCCCCATGCCGTTTGTGGTTCTATTCTTGCATGCCGAGACCTTTGCTAATGCTTTTGAGTTGTCCCTCCCGATTCTTTACTGTCACCACCAATACGTTGTATATATGTATGTATTAAATGATGCAATAGCTCATAAACGTCAGAGTGGATATAAAAATGCTAACACCGATCTTGGCGGCGTACCAGGTCAGGGCGGCTATTCGACCAATTTTAGCGGCGGCATGAGCGGCGGCGCCGAGGCCCAAGTGGTTGGGGCAGTCTTCAAGCCCCTGGTCAGCCGTTTTGTGGAGGCCAGCAAGGACCTGAAGGGCCCCGAGAATATAGCCCTCTACGGCGACATCCGGCAGCTGGTAACCTACGTCAAGGGTGCCCACGGCGGACCCTTCCGCTTGGTGGCCCTCAGCGGCATCCTGGCCGTCACTCCGCGGCCCCACAAGAAGGGACCCACCTCGCAGACCACGCGAGTAATCAGGTGAATATAGACTATATATATAGTGTCAGAACATACAAGGAATTACGGACTTATTTCCATGTTGCAGACACATTCCCCAGGCAAACGTAGCGCAGAGCTCCCAGAATGACGACAATCGCTCCCAGCGCCGTCTGCTGCTGAAGAAGCGCAGCACCTCATCCGCCTGCGCCGTGGTGAGTCACGACCCCGAATCACCCACTTGAGACTGATCTGCTTCCTTTTCTTGACTTGCAGAGCCTGCTGGAGACGGAGGCGTGCGAGGAGCACTACAAGACCAGCCAGTCGCCGCTGAGCAACTTCCGGAGGCGCACCACCGGAGTGAGGCCCACGCTGACACCGCGTCACAGCGAACGCGCCCTGCTCTCCGACTCCACGTCCAGCTCGGAACGCAATTCGCTGGGACGGCTCAGCGGCTTGGTGCGCTGGTTCCGCGGCACGCCCAAGGAGGCCTCGTCCATCGACCTGGAGATCGGGTCCCTCAACCCGGAGATCTCCTCCACTTTCATGCGGCACGCCTCGCTGAAGATCCAGCGCGGTCGGTCGAGCGATGGCATCGGGCGGTCCATTCAGCGCGCCAAGCGACGCGTCGAGCGGCGGCTGAACCGTTTCGGCGGCATTGTGAAGGGCAAGAAGAAGGTAGGCGGCATTGAGGAGACGGCCGACTTCAGCCGGCGCAGCTCCTCGGACATGTGCGACGGACCGCGCGAGTCAGAGGTTGTGATCCTCAAGGAGCGCAAGCTGGTGCCCACGGAGCCGGTTCGCGTGGGTATGCTGCGGCTCTCCTTCCTGCTGGAGACCTGTGCCCCCGGCACTTTTCCGGATCCCCAGCTGGTGGCTGCCGTTCTAGATCTGGTCAGTAGAAGCCCCTTACTTACTGCTAATGGGATTACCCTAAGCCTTGTCTGTCTTCAGCCCCAAGCTCCTCTCGTGTCCCGGGCCACCTTCCTGCTGGAGTGCGCCCACTTCGTCCATCTGTGCAACAAGGGTCAGTGGCCCGCCTGGATGAAGCAGAACGTGGGCAGCTACCGGGCCTCTGGGGCCAACATCAACATTAACCAGATGAAGCAGCAGGTGAGCCAAACGAGCGCCCGACGCACTCACATCCTGCAACGAGCCGCCGGCAAGATGTTCCACCAGTGGGCGGAGATGGTGGGTGCGCGGCTGGAGGAGATTCTGTTCACCGAACGGCTGCAGTACGAGGCGGTGAATGCTAGTCTCACCGATCCCGAGAAGCAGCGCGAGCTGCTGCAACAGGACGAGGAGGAGGACTTCCTGGATGAGACGTCCGTGAATCCGCACGGCAACGATTGCCCGCACTCCCTGAAGCTGATCGCCTGCGTCCTGCTCTTCGAGATTACGGCCTTTTTGAGGGACACCTACCTGATGCTGCCCAAGACATCCAAGCTGATACACCGGGACAAGCCGGCGCCATGGGAGAAGGTCTACCGCGAGGCCAACCGCCGTTGGTCCATGGCCTTGAGTTCCATGGGACACTCGCAGACCTCGGCCCAGAGCCTGCAGTCGATAGCAGCGGGAAACGATGGTGCTGGTCAGTCGGAGCGAAAGATCTCCTTCGTCCTCCACGAACCAGACAATGAGTCCGAGAACAGCAGCAACACAACGCTGACGAAGGAGGGTGGCGAAGAAGGTGAGCTCTACTACTGGAAGGTTGCTATCCTAATCCCGTGCTGAAATGCTTTATTCTTTTGTTGTTACTTAGCTCGTCGCCCCACAGCGTCTGCCGTTCGTCCGTTCCTGCTGAGACGTGGCACTGCCACCACCACGGGCGGATCCTTCAAGCGCCGCTCCCTGAAGCTGCGTCGCAACACCAAGGACAGCAAGGACATTGAAACGGATTGTGAGTGCCACGAAGCATTTGTCTTACTGGATATAAATCTTACTATCTCTTCCCATGAACCCACCCAGTTAACATGCAATCGCGACGCAAAGTGTCCTCTCTATCGGATCGCAGCGACACCTCGGAGCAGGGCATGATTAGCGGCGGCGAGGAGTCACCGGGAATCCTTAGTGACGATCAGCAACCAGAGTCGCCCACCGACTCCAACGAAAACGATGACACGGCCAAGAACATGCCCTGGCTGAAGGCAGTCATTGACATGATGTCCAGCTACAACTACTACTGCACCCACAAGGGATACTGCCATCCCTTCTGCTATAAGCGTCACATGCGCGCCTGCACCCGGCTGGTGAAGGCCACACGGAAGGTGAGACCAACTCAGGACTATCTTTACCATAAAACCTAATGCCTGACACCTCACTTATAGGTCTATGGCGAGGAGTTTGGGTTTACCTTCGATGCCGATCATCCCAATGTCGAGCCCACGGTAATCAGCTCCAGCAAGCCCCACACTTCGAGATCCCGCTCCACTCGCAAGGTATCAGAGCAGAGCTCCACCCAGACTTCTCCCTCCAAGCGAAAGGACAGCTTATCCCGCAAGGATCGGTAAGTGATATCAAATTATACCCAATAGAGTGGGAGACTAATTACACCTCCTCAGGATAAGTGATGACCCCGACCTGGAAATGGCTGAGAAGCTGGCCAAAGCCTTCCGCCAGGAGAAGGAAAAGAAGCTGCAGGAGGAGCCGCCAATCCTCAAGTTCATCCGCATTCACATTCGCAATCTGTTTCACTTTCCACTGGCCACCCTGCTGAAGGGTGCCGTTGTGCTCACCGAGGAGATGGTCATCGAGGCAATGCCCGCCGCCTGGGAGCTTCTGCTGGAGACGAACCATGACACGGCCACTTCGAGCGCTGCCGTCTTTTTGATGGGCTCCGTGAAGGCCCAGAACTTCGCCTTCGACATCATGCAGAGAGCCTTGAAGCACAAGGATCCGGATATAAGGATCGGAGCCATCCAGCGCTATCTGGTGCTCTGGAAGTGCCGCTTCCACGTCTGGCCGCGAATGGAGGAGAACGCCCACGATGTGACCTTCAAGGTGCCACCGGGCGGCATCGAGTTCACATTGCCCTCGCCCAAGATTGGCATCGAAAGTCTTCCGGTGGTGGATCCGCCGTGGATGCCGGTGCAGCAAACAAAGGACATGGACGTCACCCTGAACCAAGATAGACATGTGAGTGAGAAGGCTGCCGAGACACTGGGTTATGTACTGGTCAGGAGGTGGTCTTTGACGAACATCCAATAACTGCGTTCCAATTCTAGCGCTCCCTGGTGACCGCCACCAAGAGCCGTAAGATGCAGCAGACCGAGGCCATCCGGAACGCTCTGCGCCAGCAACGGGACAAGCAACGAGCGGAGCGGCACAGCTTCCTCATCACCATGATACCCATTAGCCAGCAGGCATCTCACGAGCCGGGCATGGAGAAGCTGGAGGACCACGAAATGGAGGAGGACCTGGACGGAACGCGCATGGCCTCGCACCTGCACCACTCCCACTCGCTCTTCCCTTCCGTGCTCTGCTCGTCCGTGATGCAGATCGTCGGCTGCCTGGACGACGCCGCCATCGGATCGGACGGCAATGCGGTGTATGAGATCGCCTACCAGGTGATCTGGGTGTGCCTGGTCGAGGAGTCCGCGCTGTTCCTGCGCTACGTGTTCGAGCGCTTGACTCGCGACCGTCAGGATCAGATGTTCAAGCTGCTGCGCCACCTCATCCGATTCGTGCCCCGTCTGCCCCAGCAGGCGGCCTTTGCTCTCTACAACTCCATCATTGGCTACATCATGTTCTATGTGCGATCCTCCAATGAGTTGAAACAAGAGGTAATACCCGAAAGTTTCCTTGTAGCAGTGATTCAATGCCATTCCCTTCCAGCTCGTGGGGTCAGCCCTATCGGTACTTTGGATGGTGGTGCACTCAGTGCACGGCATCATGTTCAAGGACCTGAAACAGATCCTGCGAAAGGAGCAGTGCGATGCGTCCATCCTGCTAACGGCCAATGTGCCCGCGGCCAAGAAGATCGTGGTGCACGGACCGGCTGATGACGATTACAACATACCCTCGCAGTTTCCAGTACAGGAGGACACACTCTTCTGCCAGCTCCTGAAGGAGGCTCTTGATTACTATCCCATAGACGAGAAGAACACCAGTCACTACTGTCTGGTGGACTACAAGAGCAGTAAGTGGTATTGGCGTCCTACTAAGCCTAGTTACTTCACATGTTTTTCTATCGCCAGGTAAGATCCTGAATCCCAATTGGTACATTCGCGACTTGTACTTCTTCAAGCGGTCCCAGTACCCGGAGGTGCGGCTCATGCTAATGCGTCCGGAAGAGTCCTTCCTGGCCCTGCAAAAGCAGGAGCTGACCAAGAAATTTGTGGAGATTGGCAAGGTCCATCTGACCTGGGCGATTCTCAAGAACGTGGACATGGTGGTGCAGCGGGTGGTGTTCCTGCACGAGGAGCTGATGAAGCTGCCCTCCTTTCCGCGCAAAGCACTGGAAGTGGATCTGGACCTGCACCATGGCGGCGAGTACGGAAAGGTGTTGCTCGGGTTGGACGTCCTGCACAAGTTCATGTGGGTGCGCCTGATCGCCCGCATGTTCGAGGCCATGGCTGGTAATTTCGCCTACTCCGCGGACATCCAACTCTTTCTGAACGTCCTTTCCGGCGCCTCCATCCTGCACGCCGAAGATTCCTGCATCATGCGCTATGTGATGGCCACCTTCATCAACGCCGCCTTCAACTTCAAGAACATCTTCTCCACGAACGGCTACTTTATGATTATGCCCACGTTGCTGCAGGTCTACTCGCTGCACCAGACCAACAAGCTGATCACCACCACCATTGAGTACGCGGTCAAGCAGTTCTATCTGCTCAACCGGAAGCCCTTCATCCTGCAAATGTTCGGATCCGTTTCCGCCATCCTCGACACCGACGAAGATGGCACCTATGGCGAGGCTCACAAAGTCCAGTCCAGCTGTCTCTTCAACCTCCTGCTCAGCCTGGAGGATCCCTCGCCGGATCCGCTCAACATTGCGGAATTGGTCAAGGAGCCGAAACCTCTCAAGGCCATTGACTTCTGCTACCACGACGAGGATGACGACGTGACCGTCTTGGACTGCATCACACTCTGCGTAATGGTTGTTTCCTACTCAGCGGAGAGCACCCGAGGATACCAGATGCTGGTGAGTCCGATATCGTTCCTTGATATTACAGATGCACTCTAATTTATATTTTTAGATCATTTTGGAGGCCATCCTGCCATGCTATTTGCAGCAGATCCAATCGCCCAGCTACATACCTCTGCAGGGAAAGTCCGAGCGCGACATTATCCTCCAGCTGGCGGTGGCCATTCGCACCATGGTGCACAACTGCGAGGGTCTGGCCAAGAGCTACAACGGACCGTATCGGAACAGTCCGGAGCACAAGGGCTCCTCGCAGCGCAACTGCAGCCGCGGTCCGCCCTGTTCGCCAGGCCTGGACTTTGAGGAAGAGTCGCATCCAAAATACTTGACGGATGCCCGCACCAAGAACATGATGGACTCTGCCGAGGACTCGGAAATGATACGCACCGAGTACCGGAGACCACGAGACGTGCTGCTCTCTGTGGTGGCCGACTTCCTCACAAAATCTACTGCTCGACTATTCGAACTGGCCAAGAAGATGCCCAGTGACACCAAGCCCACCGAGGTCCTGGACGCCAAGTGCCACATCCGGCTGGCGGACATTGCTCACTCGCTTCTGAAGGTGTCTCCCTACGACCCGGAGTCCATGGCGTGCCGGGGTCTGCAGCGCTACATGCAGGCTGTCCTGCCGCGCGCAGAGTGGTCCAACGACACTCTTCGCAACGCTCTGGTCACCATTCTGCGGCGCATCGACAAGGTGTTCCTGAAGATCTCGAAGAAGCCCTCGATCCGCCGGAATACGGACTGGGAGGCGGCCGCCGGCCTGCTAAAGGGCATCCACGAGACGATCATACGGCACTCGTACGTGCTGCACTGGCAGCAGATGAAGACCCTGATCAGCACGGTGCAGAACCTGATCGTCAACGAACCCGGATCCGGCATTCCCGAGGGCGTCTCCAGCGCAGGGGCAGCGCTCATGTCTCAGAACCCGCCGGCCTTTTTCTGCTCGGCCGTGGTGCGCCTGGTGGCCCTACAGGTGGTCAGCCCCGTGGACTGCTTCTCTCTGGTGCACATTTGCGGCGGCAGCGCCGAGTTTGCCACGCAGGAAAAGGCCGAAGGCTTTCTAATGCATCTGATAATGCCGCTGTGTCTGAAGGTTTGCTCGGGACGCGGCGTTTCCGATGTGGGCGAGCTCAAGATGACGGATGTGACCTTCTTGCTGACCGCCGTACTCAACGCCATGAGCCCGCCGGCGGGTCGCACCGGGCAAGCTGTGTCGCAGATTAACCGTGTCACCGGTGACCTTCGTGCCGGCTCCCTTACCTTCACCGGCAGTCGGGACGCCAAGCGTCCTGCCCGCATCTCCGGCTCCCTCTATCAGGCCGCCTTCCTGGCCCTGCGCATCGTGTGCATTTGCTTCGAAAACCGGCTTTCCAATGAGTGGCCGCGCATTGTCCGCGTAATGAGGGATTTGGGCAGGCGCAATGAGGCTGCGCCCGATCTGTGGAGCTTTATGGAGTTCGTGGTCACCCACCGAACGCCCCTCTACATTGTCCTGCTGCCCTTCATTCTGCACAAGGTAATAAGCGATGTCTTAACTGGGTGGCAGGTAATTGGAAGCGTCCTTCATCTCAAGTGAGAACACTTAACCTTAAGATGCTTCTTTGTGTGACTTGACATACATATGTATATCCATTTCCATACTACTTGGACTCGAAACTGCTGGAAACTAAGCGGAAACTAAGCGCTAACGAGTAACCTTTTCCAGATCTCGCAGCCACCCATTGGGGATCACGAACGCCACATGCAGTTCATCATCAGGGAGAGACTTCGTGGAACGCCCCCTCAGGGCGGAATCAAGTCGAAGGGAGCCCTGCTGCTGGAGCTGGCCCGCGAGCTGCGCGACCTGCGCGACGAGCTGGAAGAGAAGCGATATGGTAAGACCAAGTTAAGGGAATCATTACCCATCCTTGCATCCACACACATGCACTCATGTCTCAGTCTCCACAGATCGCGAGAGCTCCGAGCAGAAGAAGAGCGACACCCCGGCGGCAACCAGTGCGGCAGACGCTCACAAGTCGCAGCAAAGACCTTCACTCATATCTATCTTCACAGGAACCACCACCGGTCAGGCCACCCACTCGCACGTCTCCGCCGTGCCCATTGACTCGCGCAGCGGATCTGGGGGCATCTGCACGCCCAGCGACACGTTGTCACAGCAGACGCTGCACCCGCCGCGGGAGTCGCTGTCGAGCAGCTCCACGGGCCGCGATCCGCACACGACGACCAGCGAGAGCCAGAGCGGCGAGGCGGACGCAGGCTCGGCACCTACGCTGGTGGGACCCACGCCTAGCGGATCGGGCCACGGTTCCGGCTCCGCTTGCGGCACCGCCTCTGCCGTGCCCTCGCACCTCTCGCACTCGCAGTCGCTCCAGCAGGCTCCCTTCAAGGCGCAGCCCCCGAAATTGCGATTCGTCTCGTCCGTGGAGTTCCGGCACTCCTCCGGTGAGACCTCGACCACGCCGCTATCGCCGGAGAGTCCGGCCGAGGACAGCTCTGGGGACCACACCCGCTCACGTCTGCAGCGTTCAAAGGCGGCCAGCCGCAAGACCTTCAGGCTAAAGCGCAGTCGTCTAACGCCCATGGAACCACCCAGCATTGTAAGCGGCTCCGAACAGGCTCCAATCCCAATCCTCTTGAATTACAGATCTGATCACTGTTCAAAGGTCACCCCGCTGTCCCAGGAAGAGCAACAACAGCAACAGCAGCCGCAGGCGAAGACCCTTGGCGAGATATCCTGGGACTCCGTTTCGCAGACATCCTCGACGTCGGGCTATCGTGACAACAACAGTCTGCAGACTGGCCTGCTCTCACCGGACGGATCACTGGGCGGGCTGACCCTGGGCCGGTCGCCCTCGCAGCACTCGCTCCTCATGGTGTTCGAGGGCCAGGATGAGGACACGCTCATTTAACAATCACAGAACGGCGACCGCGCCTACGAACTCTAGAACCGAGAATTCTAGAAAGATTGACTAGTTAACAGGAATTTGGACAGACATAGATACATACATACGCGCAGAAGGTAGTAATTGGATGTTACGTTTTATAGACAAATAGGTGTTTTCCATTGTGTGCCCATTTTGTATTCGATAGGTAAAACTAGAAACTAATAAACGAACTTGGTAGCCGTTCTAACTCTTGCCGGATTTGGTCTGATTTCAAAAACAAACGGACCAATTCTTTAAGTATGACCAGCCCTAATTATAAATTGCCAGATATGTTTGACGACCAGCATTGCCAACTGTCATTGTTATTAATCTATCCCCACGGTCTTGTTTAATTTGATTACGCTCTGCTCTCTGTTGGCGGTTTAGATCAGTAGGTAACCTGGACATTGGACTTGCTCTATCAATCCTTGGAACGGATTGCTGTGTGGTTACGGTGACAGTTGAACCTTGTTTCTCACTGCCAACGGTCAACACTACTGAAGCTCCAAGATGAAAAACACCGGAAAGCTTGCAGGACGGACGCTCTTCATCACAGGCGCCTCTCGAGGAATCGGCAAGGAGATCGCCCTGAAGGCAGCCAGGGATGGAGCCAACATAGTCGTGGCGGCCAAGACTGCCGAGCCGCATCCCAAGCTGCCCGGCACCATATATTCAGCGGCGGAGGAGATCGAGAAGGCCGGCGGAAAGGCGTTTCCCTGCGTGGTGGATGTGAGGGACGAGAAACAGGTGCGCGCCGCCGTTGAGGCCGCAGTGGCCAAGTTTGGAGGCATCGACATCGTGGTGAACAACGCCAGCGCCATCTCCCTGACCAAAACATCCGACACCGACATGAAGCGCTATGATCTGATGCACAACATCAACACCCGCGGCACCTTTTTGGTCTCCAAGGAGTGTCTGCCTTACCTGCAGAAGAGCAACCATGCTCACATCCTTAATATCTCGCCCCCGCTGAGCATGCTGCCCAAGTGGTTCGGCCCTCATGTGGCCTACACAATGGCCAAGTACGGCATGTCCATGTGCGTGCTCGGTATGGCTGAGGAGTTCAAGGATAAGGGAATCGCCGTCAACGCTCTGTGGCCGCGAACCACCATCCAGACGGCTGCAGTTGAAATGCTCACAGGCCCCGATTCCGCGCAGTGGTCGCGGAAGCCCGAGATCATGGCCGATGCCGCCTACGCCATTCTGAGCAGGGAGCCCAAGCAGGTCACTGGTCAGTTCTTTGTGGACGACGAGGTGCTGGAATCGGTAGGAATCACGGATCTCTCCGATTACGCCTGCGTTCGCGAAAATGCCGACGCCCTGATGATCGACTTCTTCATAGAGGAGAAAGGAGTTCCGGCCGGAGGTGCCGCTTCTGCATACGATCCAGAGAAGCTGATGAAGGCGAAGCAGTCCAAACTGTAGATTCGGATGGCTATGATTTGTAAATACATTTGTATTATATATATGTATATATGTACGTACCTCTTTGATTTTATTTATGTACGTATTCTAATAGAAACAGGTATTTTTTGTAATTATCATTTTTATTTTATTTTCGGTCTATTTTGATCTAATACAAAAATATTTTAAAAATAAAGATTGGACGTACATTAGTGTGACCAGATCTCGAGTTACTAAATACACTGCACTCGCTTCTTTGGTAATTACTTCGCACCTCTGCGCAATCACATTATTGTTGATGAGAAACATTTCAGGGTAAAAAATTCGATAGTGAATAAAGCAATGTATGTGCCCACTTCTACGTGAATAAGTAAGCAAATCTAGAAAAAGAAGACAGTATAGACAATCGCCATGGCCTCCTTCTCGTACAAGGTTCGTACGTATTCAGAAAACGTAAACCGGAAGTTGACTAACCATTATTCGTTGTAACCGCCAGGACAAGGCCTTGAAGCTGATCAAGTGCTTCTGCGGCTGCAGCGACATGACAGTCGCGGAGGTGCAAAGGATTTACACGCTGTCGAATAGCGTCCACGAAACCCTGCTGGATCCGGAGGCCACCCGGTTGCTGCAACGCTTTATGGAGACGCGGCGTTCCGGCGACAAGAACGAGGCGGAGCAATACCTGGAGATCTATCAGAAGTGCTCTGAGTTTTTGCAGATGACCCAGAGCACCTTCACCCAGGACGAGGTGGACGAGCTCGTCGACCTCGGTCTGCCCTATGACCTGGAGCAGGATCTGAGCAGACGCATGCTTACCGGCGGGCGGACTGAAATCAATCTTGGTCTTTATCGCATTCAGGGCAAATGTCGGAACGAGATAGAGGCCAGTGGGGACTTTCGTGATTTCAGAGACGCTATCGTCGACAAGCTGCGACGGGTGCCGAAATGATACAACAGCCCGTTGCAATTGGTGCTTTTTGTGTTCACTCTACAACGCATACCAAAGTCAAATTGGTACCTCCGGAGAACCGCACTCAACCTCGCTGCAATTACCATACCCAGTGCCTTTGTGGCCTCCACATCCTACATCACCCTGCTCCTGGGACTGCAGATCAATAGTCATCGAACAACGAACAAATGGAAACCGTCGGCCCTACTCCATCTTACTGTTGCTTCCGAAACGTGCTAGAGCCCATGCTCACGGAACAATCGCATTCTACTAAATCCACAGAAAACTTTTTACTTAAACTATATAACTGTTTTATACTGTATGCTTTATAACTTTGTTATGCACTAGAAGTAGAGAAATATTTCCAGTTGAGAAATAAAATAAAAAAAAAGTAAAATAAAACAAGATTGGGAGCTAACATGGGAATTAAATTCGGTTATATATTTCTTTCACTGTGTTCCAAGCATCTGAATAATTCCGACTAAAAATATATAAAATATAAACCGAAAAATTATATTTAACAAATTTACGCTAACCGACGCATTTATAATTGACACCGTTTATAAGAAATTATCAAATAATCTGTACTTTACTTCACTTAAGGTTTAAATTTTTTTATGTTTATTCCATTGAAGGGTATTATAATTTTATTTAGTTGATCGAAAGAGAAAACAACAAGATCTCTGATATAGGATAGATATAGAGATAGATGGATATCTGATATTAAATCCATCGGGACCCTAGTATTGCTTGCTTTATAGATCCAATGGAAGTAGTCATCTGGAACTACTTATTCCACATCTGAAATGGCATGTCAGGGACTTTAACTTCATTAAAAGGAGGTGCATAAGGATATCTGCGCCTGTTAACCCAAAAACATATGCTTTTACCCAAGAGCAATATGTTTTTGCATTTAAAAAGCACCGCCTTCTTGTTCAGTGTGGCAGTTTTCTATAAAAGAAGCAACGTTGCCAACTGGAACTCTGGTGTCTATCCCTCTCGCTCCCACGCCGGACTTGTTGATTTAGATCAATAGTTCGCCCTTTGGACTTTCTCTTGAAATCTTCGGACTGTTGCGTTTAACGGTGACAGTGGCAATCGACTTCTCGCAGCAAACAGTCTAAAAACTTTGAACCCCAAGATGATAAACTCCGGCAAGCTAGCAGGACGGACGCTCTTCATCACAGGAGCCTCTCGGGGAATCGGCAAGGAGATCGCCTTGAAGGCAGCTAGAGATGGAGCCAACATAGTCGTTGCGGCCAAGACTGCCGAGCCGCATCCCAAGCTACCCGGTACAATCTTTTCGGCGGCGGAGGAGATCGAGAAGGCCGGCGGAAAGGCGTTTCCCTGCGTGGTTGACGTAAGGGACGAGAAAAATGTCCGCTCTGCCGTCCAGGAGGCGGTAGCTAAGTTTGGCGGCATCGACATCGTGGTGAACAACGCCAGCGCCATCTCCCTGACCGGCACACCCGACACCGATATGAAGCGCTACGATCTGATGCACAACATCAACACCCGCGGCACCTTTTTGGTCTCCAAGGAGTGTCTGCCTTACCTGCAGAAGAGCAACCATGCTCACATTCTTAATATCTCGCCCCCGCTGAGCATGCTGCCCAAGTGGTTCGGCCCTCATGTGGCCTACACCATGGCCAAGTACGGCATGTCCATGTGCGTGCTCGGTATGGCAGAGGAGTTCAAGGATAAGGGAATCGCCGTCAACGCTCTGTGGCCGCGAACCGCCATCCAGACTGCTGCAATTGAAATGCTCACAGGCCCCGACTCCGCGAAGTGGTCGCGGAAGCCCGAGATTATGGCCGATGCCGCCTACGCCATTCTGAGCAGGGAGCCCAAGCAGGCCACTGGTCAATTCTTTGTGGACGACGAGGTGCTGGAATCGGTAGGAATCACGGATCTTACCGACTACGCCTGCGTTCGCGAAAATGCCAACGCCCTGATGGTCGACTTCTTTGTAGAGGAGAAGGGAGCTCCGGCCGGAGGTGTCGCTCCTAATGGAGGTGCTGCTGCTGCTACCGCTCCCGCCTCAGGCGACGGAAAGATACCCCAGCTTTTCCAGAAAATCGAATCTCTGCTCTCGCCTGAAATTGTCTCGAAGACGCAGGCAGTCTTTCAGTTCAACATCAGCGGCGCCGAGCAGGGAACTTGGTTCCTGGACCTAAAGAACGGCTCTGGCTCATGCGGCTCCGGCACTCCGTCCACCGCCCCCGACGCCACTCTGACCATGAACTCGAACAACTTCTTCGACATGTTTTCGGGAAAGCTCAAGGCTGCTCCTGCCTACATGTCCGGAAAATTGAAGATTAGCGGAGATTTCCAGAAGGCCCTCAAGCTAGAGAAACTGATGAAGGCACTGAAGTCAAAGCTTTAGGTTAATAAGTTTGCAAAGTTCCCAGATTTATTTTATATACACAGAGCCCTGCCTAAGTATCGATAATCCTTAGATTCACAGAACGAATAAAGATTTTTCAAGCCATCATTTAAGATCGTTCTTATTTTAAGATTCGAGACAAACCTAAATCAAATAGAAAAACAAAATTCATCTAAACAGATAAATTCTCAAATATCTAAATTGAGGATAAGAACGTCTGCGATCTATTAAAACATGATTAAGTGTCAAACGTAGAATTTAAAAGCACTAAGGTTTCAAAAGCTCTATAATCTACGTGTAACATATTCCTAATACAAATATTACAACGATCTTGATCTATTTTGTCGTAGAACTTATGCCATCGAATTAAATAAGAGCAATGATCAGGAAATGTTTACTTAAAATTAATATATTGGTTTGTATATTGTTCGCTTTTTATAATTTTAGAAGCACTACAGCTAGAGGAATATTTCCAGTTCGAAAATACGCGACGACCTAATACTAATTTGCCTTAGTACTGCTTAGGTTTTCTTCCACGAGTAATACATTTCCATCGGCTTGTTTACCTAGAAAGATAATCGGGTTAAAAAGCCAGCAACATTATTGCCTAGAGAGGGATGTCTCACCTTCCAGAATTTATCGTTGACCTGATGCAGCGTCTGGTTGCCATTGAGGATGACCAGTTGCTGGGGCTGGGGAGCGACGTAGATGCAGAAGTTCAGCAGACGACAGGCTTCCGGCAGATCGGCGCCCAGGTCGAGAGTCAAGCGCATGGCCAGATACTTGCTAAGATGGTCGACGGTGGCATTGGCCGTGGTCTTAATGTAGCGCACACAGTTCTCCTTGAGAGCTCTTATCAGCTGGTTATCGGCAGACATCTCCGTGGGATGTGGCTTAAAAACCAGCTCGATCTCGTCATTGATGCCCAGCTCACCGTTGCCCTCGCCCTCGGTGTCGATATTGGAATCGCCCTCCGTGCGGCAGTCCATCTGGGAGTCTGACTCGGACTCTTCGGACCGCTCCGAAGTCAGCACCGACATAGCTCGCTTCGGCTTGGAGCTGCTCGAGTTGGAAGGCACCGGCGAGGGTGTGCTCCGCATCGAGGGCGGGTTGGAGGCATCGTCCACCTGCATCCGCGTGGCGGAGGTACTGGCCCCTGAAGTGGCCGACGAGGAAGGCGCCGCATTCGAGGCGCTCGTATTCGCCGATGCCGCCGAGGTGCCCGAGTGTCCCGGATCCCGGTTGTCACGGTCGATGCTGTTGGTGTTGCTGTTGCTGTCGTTGGAGGCTGTATCGTGGACATGTAATTGATTAGAGGCATTGCGACCCACAGCGGACCCACCACCAACACTACCAGCGCCGCCAGCAGCAGTAGCACCTGCGCCGGCAGCAGCTCCCCCACCAGCAGCTCCACCAGTAGCTCCAGCATTACCATTACCATTGCCGCCGCCTCCTCCTCCTCCTCCTCCTCCGCCGCCCTTGGTGCGGAATCTCTGGGGTCTGTTCTGGGACTGCAGCTTGATGCCCTCGTTGATAGAGTTTACCAGCGCCTGCTGCGATTGCGTCTGGTTGAATTTGGCCATCACCTTCTCCTGGATTGCCTCATACTCCTCTCGACTAGGGTAGATCTTCGAGATGAGCAGGTCGAAGTTGGGGTCGGCGCGCAGCGATCGCTTGGATACTAGCTTCTTGCGGCACGTTGGGCACTCTTTGTTGCCCGACCGCAGCGCGGTCACAATGCAGTCCGAGCAGAAGCGGTGCAGGCACTCCTTCGTCGTCATCGTCTTCTTCAGCATGTCCAGGCAAATGGGACACATTAACTCGCTGTGGAGGCTTCGCGGCGAAACCGCAATCTCGGTGCTGTCCGTGATTATCTCCTGCGGCTTGCGCTGCAGCTCGTACAGCGACAGCTCCCAAGTCTTGTTCGGCGCCGGGTCCAGCGACGTCATTTTCACACCAATTATGAAGCTTTTCAATACAGTATTTATCGTTTTCCCGAAGTTTTTCCAAATTTTCGCTGAATTTTCAGGTTTCTTGTTTGCAGAGTGACCGTAACTGTAACGATAGGTCGATAGCTTGGCTCTGGCCAGCACTATCGATTGTTTTTAGACTACAGCGATAGTAAGAAAGATACGTACTAAGCCGACAGATGGCGTGCTCTTGGAACCTCATCCGCAGGATTTCAAACCAAATGAGCGTAGATCTACAAAAAATTTAAAATTTTAAAATTACCATTTATGAGATCTAACAACAATTGAAATTGTGTTCATAAGTGTGCGATAATGTGTCACGACACTCTAGATTTAAAATTTATAAACATATTTTCCCATTGATTTCAAATCAAGGTGATTTTTGTGGTTATTTTAGTTATTTGCATGCCATCAAAAAATATATTTTATATCAAGGAAAATAGTATATTACATAGTTGGGCTACATAGACTCGATATTAACAAAAAAATATTATTTCATTTATTGGCTTTGTTCAAACCATATTTCTAGGGAAAAGTATACAAATTAGCCACGTACGATTGGACGTTTTTAAGCTTCTGTTTTTTAAATTTTTTATGGGTACTAATAACGTTACAATAACAGCTTAATATATTTTTTTTTACTCTAATATTTGCTTCAAGGCACGTAGCATGATTAAACTCAAATATGGTATGTTGTTAAGGCAAGTGAAATAGGTTTACCAAGGACTGTCTCCAGAGGTAGGGTGTTAAGTTCCAGTAAGAAGATCCAGTGGGTCCCAGCGCTGGCCGATCGATCTGCCAGATCCTTTTCGGTTGACACTCCGTCAACACCTCAATTTCTACGAGTTTCTCGCGGCTGTCAATCAAGGTGGCTGGAAAGCATTTACCGGATCCCGCCAAATATGGCTTAAATGCAGAACCGCCGTTACCTAAATTGCGCCTCAAAGCGATTCTGCAGTCAGTTGGTGACGCTGTGTGGGGCCGCCAATGATAGTGGTAGTGGGAATGGGAATGGGAATGCATGCTGTCGCCGCCCGACTCTTAATTGAATTAGAGACCCGCGGCCACATGGGACACTTAACATCCGACTGGGGGCTCCGCAAGTCTGCATGCGATGACAATGACCCTTGAGCATTCCATTAGTTTTGGTTAGGAAGGAGCGGAGCACATCGGATCGGATCGCGTGCTCCGAGTTTCCCAAGCCAAAGGTTTTCCCCGACGCGACGTCCCACTCACTCACCTGTCACATTTTCTGCGCATTGCGCATGCGCGGCGGGAGTGACGTGGCATAAACCTTAGGCAAATGTGCCGCCGCCGCCGCCGTCGTCGCCACTGGAACAAGCGGTGAAATTGCTGGACATGCCTGGCATGGCCAACACAAACGGCTAAGAAGCAGAGGGTTACAAAAAAACATTTGTCATATCCCGCGGGGCCAAGGCGCGCAGGCGTTGCCACTTTCGAATTCCTCTCCTCATTAGATCGCCCAGCTAATTATCGTGGCCGGGAGGCGTGCCCGATTTTCGCTCACTCCGAATTGCTGGCTCATGGCGGCCGTAATTGCAGCATCTATGCAATCCCGGTAATTTTCAACTTATCGAGGTTATCCACGGCACCTGACTAGCAGCAGCCACCAGCCACCAGCAACCACTTGAACCTCTGCTCCCACACGACGCCGACGGATCGCGGCTGTCCTCGATTCTCTGGGGCCACAGCCACGCCACGCCACGATACGCGCAAGTTCGCGACCCACACGGACGGGAGTCTCGTCTCGCCCGTTGGTAACTTTCTTGAATGATCCCAGCGTTTTCCATCGGCCAACGTTTATTGACATTAATCATTTGCGGCCGCTTGCGGAAATTTGCAAGTACCAGCCAAGGTACTTCTGGGAAATGATTGCCTCTCAGCACACTTTTTTATGGCAGCTTTATGAACGGTGGTTTACGGCCAAGGTGCCAGAGGATGCCAGTAGGCGACTGACTGCTAACCGAGAACCGAGGTTTCTCTATGTTATTCCCCAATTCTCCTCCATGCGGTTCCGTTTCCATTGCATCGTTTTTCTGGGGTTTCCCCTATTCCCTCTGACTCTCAATCATTTGGCGCTAGACCGGAAGGACGCAGACGCCATTTTTCTGTTGCTTTTATTGTCGTCCGCTGTCTGCGCCATTTTGTTGTTTTCTTGTCGTTTTTGTACGCGTTCATGTCTGCGAATTTGTAGCCATTGTTCGCAGTTAAAGTGAAAGTTGTGCTCCGCTTTAGAACGAGCGAGCCGTGGCATCGAGAAATTGCGAATACCTAATTGGGCATAACGAGCTGAACTCCGAGGTGGGCGTTGACTTTGATGTGTGTTCTACACGGAACCGAGAGTATCTCACAATTAAACGGAGGGAACTATATTATAGCGTGAGTTTTACATCATTTAATAGTAGCTATAATGATAAACAAGTCAAAATAAATTTATGAAATGAAAAAGTTCTACAAGCTTGGATCTATATTAGCAATTTCCTCTAAAAAAGATATTGAAGCCCTTGATTACATATCAAATCAAATACCTTAAATGATTTTATAAACGTGTTACCCAATAGATATCCCGCCAAATACATTTCCATCTTTTGTCTAAGTGTAGCAGTTAAAGTGAGCTGGCCCAAAATTGCTGTATGAATAAACCGCAACATGCCACTTAGCCCCGAACTCGAAATCGTTGGTGGGTATGGGTATATTGGCTTGGGAATGGGAGTTTCGAATTCCAGGCCAGATTCAGACAGTTAGAATGTCACCCACACACAGGCACACGCACGCACACACACGCTCCTCACCTGGTATATTGCAATCTGTTAAGTTGTCTAACAAAGGCTGCCACTGCCACTGCCACTGCCAATGCCAATGCCACTCATAGCCAACAATTGACAATAACAAGCGGGCGGCGTCCGCCCAATTTTCGACCCAAACCGTTGGCTCGCCTCACTCTTTGTGCTCACTTGAGCACCACTTGGTTGCAGCAGCAACACAAACAGCAACAGCAACAGCAACAGCATCAGCAGCAGCAACATCGGGGGCAGGAGCAACATCATCGATAACAACCACTGCAATGGCAGCCACACAATTGGAGTTCTTCAATTGGCAGTGTCCAAATATTGCCAGATCCCAGGAACGCTGAGCATTGTTTGCTCGTTATTATGGCCGTGGCTCCTGGTGGGAACCTGACCTGGGACTTGGGCTGGGACCTGGAAGCTCTTTTGTCTTTGGCCGCACATACCATAAATAAATCTCAATTAAAATGCAACCCCTTTTCGAGGGGGCGTTTCCCATGGCCAGGATGGTAATCAATCAGCGGACAAGTCTACTCCCAGGCTTATCCCGGCTTCCTGCAGTGTCCCCCGTCCAGTGTCCCCTGTCACAGATGTCTCCGCATTCACACCCCGACACGGCTCGGCTCGGCTCGGCTTTTCGGCTGCCACTCTTTATTCTTTTCTATGCCACGCCATGCGGCACTTGCATGTTTATTATTTGGCCTGGCTCTTAGAAGCCGGTCCCCGATCTGGAGACTGGACACAGTCAAACTTGGTTAGCAGGGGGGGAGAGGTGGTGGCAGGGAGCAGGGGCAGGGGCAGGGGCAGTGCCAGAGCCAGAGCTGGCCAAGTCGCGACGACGTCACAGTCGTTAAGCGTGACTTTTGTTATTGTTGTTTGTTGCTTTTTGCATACCGTCGGAGCGGGGTGGCGGTGGTCAGAACGGATGGGCCAGGGGTAGGGCAGCGACAGCGGGCACGGGAATGGGAACGTAAACAAAAAGCCGAACTCTAAACTCGAAGTCGAAGCCACTCCACGAACGACCAAAGTCGGAGAAGAAAGAAGTCAGAATGGCTCTCCAGATATCGCACACAGAATACCCTATAAAAGCTGGGGAAATTCTATAAAAGAATAATGTTCTATCGGAAAACATTTAAGTGTTGATTTTAGTATAGGAATATTAACTAGTTTTAACCAATTAAATATACAATATTTCAATTATAACCAATATTACAACTTGAACTCAAGGAAACTCCATTTAATTTTTTTAAGCCAAGCTAGGTTATCTATATATTCAGTTAACAATGATTGCCCGGAACTAAAGACCGATGATAAAATAATATGCTTAATTAGAGAAATCATAGATCATAGAATTATATAGTTCATGTGAGAATTCATATATATATAGAAAAAGTATGGACAACCCGAGATGGCTTATTCAAAGAACTTCCCCTAATGGTATTCCTAATGTGGTTTCATTCCCAGAACCAGAGTAAGTGTAACCAAAAGGTTAGTCATGGCCGAGTGCATCACCTAGCTGAAATACCCAGAGTCCATCGGTGGCTTCGTTCTGTGGCATAAACGGCAACGACGACCGGCCCCGTTCATTCAGTCTTTGGCGAGATTTTATCGAGTGCGGACGTGTCTGCGGCCGACTTGCGAAACTGGAATCCGACGAGCACCAAACACCGAATTCCGAGACTGATTCCGAGTCCGAATCCGCTCGTTACTCACGCGAGTCCCTAGATACATTTGGTAGCCACCGCTTGGCGCCACAACCAAAAGACTTTTGAGACTCTGACTCTGATTCGATTAACTTGTATTTCGCTCACATCTCTCGCCACATGCTAAAAGTGACAACTACGAAAACATAAAACAATATGAGTGCCACCTGGATGGGAACCGGGGCCATGGCCTGGCTGCTTGGGTAAGTTGCAAGGACGCGGCGACCGTGGGTCCTCTAGCTGCGCTTGAGGGTCCAGCGACCGCGCTCCTTCTCCAGCTTCTCCGTCTGCGTGGCCATATCTGCGCTGACCTTCGTCTTCTTCTGTTCCTTGTCCACCTCCTGCTCCTCCGCCTCGGTCTGTGTGCTCTGGCTGCTGTGGGGAGAGACGACGAGAAGACGAAGACAAAGGTGAGGCTGGGAATGGCGGTCGGGAGTACTGAGTCACCTACTCGATGGGCAAGCGGAGTCGGCTGCGGTGCATATGCAGCCCGCAACGCTTGCACTTCATTGTACAGTTCCAAGAGTAGCCAGAGGAGAGCTTCTTCGCCTTGATGAGCCTGCGGGCGGTAGAGGAGCGGGCTTAGTTGAGAACTAAATCAGTCAGAACAACCAGGAGTCAGGCAGAGAGAGAACACCCATTAAATGATGTTATTTTGACTTAATTGGGAAATAGTTAAGACAGGAGTTCTCTACTTAATTGCCATTTTGTATACTAGTAAGTGAAATATTAATTTTTTCACCCGAGAAGAAGAGATATGCCCTAACTTCTACTTTAAATCCTCACCTGGCTTTAAGGGCGGACTTTGTAAGAATATCTCTGATCTCCTCCATGGTTATGCCTTTTTCCGATGGCAACTTGTCCCTGATCTGGTGGACTGGCAAAGGTGATAGCGGCTCTAAAGCCCCCTCCCTGGGCAGGTCCTGCTCCTGACACGACTTCTTTTTTTCAAGCTGACTGATATCAAGGACCTGACTAACTGCAGCCCTCACTTCGTTGTGGATGGTGTGGCTAATGCTCTTGATGGACTCCTGAAACAGCTCCTGCAGACAGGGCTTGATCAGTTGCTCCTCGAACTGGTCGGTCTGAGTGACCTCGTGCTGGCCGTTCATCTCGGACTGGACACACGCATTGGTGCAGAGGGTTTCGGTCTGGGAGGCGAGGCTGGCACTTTGCAGCCTGGTCTGGGTGGACCAGCTCTTGGCGGCAATCTTGGCCTGGGTGGTGCGACTCTGCGAGGCCTGATCCTCCGTCTGGCTAAGCGAAGACTGAAACTCGAGGATTCGGGTCTGCTGATCCTTCGCATAGGTAAGGATAAGGTCCGAGGTATCCAGCTGGATGCTACTGCACTCCTGTTGTGCCGTCTGACTGGCGGTGTTGGCCAGCAGCACCTCGGTGCCCACGGCTATGGAGTTATGATGCAGTGAGGTCTGACTGCTAGATTCCGCGCGGGTGTTCATAATCTCCAGCTTTCGCTGCTGACGACGCTGGCGCTTCTTGGACCGGCTGGCCAGGTTGGAGCTAAGTCGGATCTTCTTCAACTGGCGAATGATCAGTTCACCCTTCCGCAGCTCGTAGCGCACCATATAACTTGGATTGGGAGCAGTCACTGATGGCTGATGGAGGAATAGCGAACCCTGACCCCCGACTCACCTTACTTTTCCGACCTGAAATCTCTTGTTCAGACGGATCGCACTGTCCGGCGAGGCGGACGTGGAGATCAGCAGCAGGGCCTTTAGATCGATGCGCATGGTGATCTATATATTGCTCTTATGTTCTATCTCTGACTTGCTTCTGCTCTCAATTCGTATAAAACGTACAATTTTGAAAAAGAACGTATCTGTAGAACTACTTTCTCAGAGTGTGTCTTACTAAATGACAGGGTTCGATCTGCTTTGGGCTTAGATCCCAAGGCACACTACCTACCTACACTGCCTGTCCGGGCTGCTTGATTTGCCGAATTTTCGCACGAAACCCTTTCGTAAATTTGTCTTAGGAGCAGCAACACGCAACCTCATGTAGCTGCGATGTTGCTGGGTGCTGTGTATATGGTGTATAGCTGCGGGCTCCTTTGTGCTGGCAATTCATTAATAATTCAAAAATACCGCATATGTTCAGGCCCAGGACGAGGACAACAGCGGCGTCAGTGGCGGCGGCTACAGAACAAAAAATGTATTCACTTATTCTGCAATTTATCAATACCGAGTTAACATGAAAATGGCCACAAAAACCACAGCGCAGACACAGAGGACACCAAGGAGTGGGAGCGGCAGCAGGAGCAGGACAAGCCCAGCCTGGGGTGTTTGTTTGACTGGAATTGGGTGGACGGGGTACTCCAGACGATGGCAGCAGCAGCAACAGCAACAGCAGCATGTGGTGGCCACTGCTAAGTACGTGTTGATTTGGGCGCTTTCGATTGGGCTCCGGCTCTCATGGATTTGCAATCCAGCGAATCGATTGGCCCCATACCATCCATCAGCTCCCGACTGGCCTCTAATCCCGCCCGGAGGCACAGTTTCCATGCACTGTCTTGCACTCTTGCAATTTATGCAGCTTCTTGGGCTTCTAAGGCCAGTTTTTTTGCATGCATTATCTCCGTGGAGCTGCGTGGAGCTCCGTGGGGCCCAAAGACTTGGCTCGGGATGCCGGGCACGTCGCCTGGCCTTCGGTTACATTTATTGCATAAAACCCAGCCAATTTCCATTATAATTTGTAACGAGCGGAGACCGCCGAGGGGCCGAGTACGAGTGGCTCGTATGCTTAGTCGGTCAATAGCATTTGGCTTTGACAAAGTCGCCGATAGGGAATCTCTCCTGGAGAGACCTCAAGCCCAGCTGAAAGTCCACGAATATAATCACATAATATGGCATTTAAAGGCATCTTAGTGGGAATCGGTATTGGTATCTTTAGCTGCTTCTAGTGGGATCCCAAGCCCCGTGGAGTTCCCACCTCCGGGGCACCGAGTTCTGCTGTAATTGTACGTGCCTATTTGCATTTTTATCTGCTTCGTTTTCCGCTTTCTTCCTTGTTATTACTTGACACTCCAGCGCTGAAGAAGAACAGCAACAACAGCAAGAAGTGGTTTCCAGTTTCAGTCGGCGGGGGAGGAGGCGATACATCTATTTAAAGTTGAGCATTGGAGCTGGTTACCCCTTAGGCCCAGCCCCCACAAAATAAGCAAACAAAAGATACACAGAGGCGAAATTAAGACCTCGGCGGCCAGCTCACCTGTCAAAGTGAGTGCCGCCAGTGAGTGACCCTGAACCCTGGCCGGAGGGTCCAATCAAACCGCAGGCAGGCAGGCTAATCCCTTACAGAATTTCGCACATAAAACGAGCTATGCCAGCGCATAAAACGATGGCCATAAAAGCGATTGCATTGCCCTCTACTCCCGCAGGTTCTGCTGCCTCCTGTGCCTCGCTGCCATGGCTTCAGGATCGGGATCGACGTCGTCGGAAACATACCCAGCTCTGGCCAAGGATGTGGGCCACGTACACAAGATCAAGAGGCAGGACAGGCGCCACGGAACGAGTCCTCTGACGGCCATCAAGAAGCCCAAGCAACTGGTGAGAAGTGCTCACGGCCTGAACAAGAAGCTGCTCAGGTGAGTAACCAGACACCGGGGGAAAACATCCTAGCTACTTCGCTTTAAGTTGAATAAAGTACTATCTAGTCGGAAAACTATAATTATTTATACTTTAACTTCTCAATGATAATTACATTATCAAAGAAAAATAAAGTTCTTAGTAACAAGGTAATAAAGTAAATGCAAGTCTCATCAACCCATCATTTTAAGTACCAACTCTTTATATAATAACTTTATTTTTCCCACTGCAAGGGGCAGGGGGCCAGCCAGTGCACGCCTCTTATTTTTGGGCTTAATTAAAGCAGCATGTCCAGTGCGGCTCATCCCCCTTTGCCAGCCATAAATTATATAATGAAATATTCATGGAAAACGCTTACAACGTTTGCCAGACAGTCCACTCGGCGGCACGTCCTCCTCCCTCCCTGCTCCGACTAACCTCTTTCCGAACCGAACCTCTTGGTCGTTGCAGCCAGATGGGCTTCATGAAGGTGAAGGCGCCCAACAGCCACAACAGGAAGCGCCTGGCGGTTGAGTCACGCCGCCACGCCTCGCGCGATGATTCACACATGTTCATCATCAAATTGCCGCCAAATATGCACTACTATGCAGGACCCGCTGCGAGGAATGCGCTGACGGATCACCCGGCCAGCGACAAGTTGGGTGCTGCTGCTCCCAACAAGATGGCAACAGCCGCCACATCGGGCACACGAGCTACATCGGCCACATCCAGCGCACCAGCACAGGCCACATCGGACGCCGAGGCGTCGGCGTTGAAAACTAACGGGAAAAAGGTAAACGGGATTCCATTAGGTTACACCATAGACAGACACACACACAATGCCCTCCCCTTGGCCAGAGAACTGGCTCTGCTCTCGGCTCTGAGCTCGGCTCGGCTCTGCTCAGCTCTGCTCAGCTCCAGGCTCCCAGCGATCCGGCCAGGTTTGGGCCTGGCGATAACCATCGCCGCGCATGCGCATAAAACAAATTGCAAAACGCAGAGCAGAGAACAGAGCAGCGAGAAGCAGAAGTGGATTACCCATTTGGGCCGATGGCAGAGGCAGACATGGGAGAAGACCAAGACCACGACCGAGTCCAAAGACCGTTGCCTAGGCCAGAGCTCTTGGACATGCGACTGTTGCAGCTATTTTTATGCGTGTGCGTGTAGCCCAATGCCCAAAATGGGTATCTTGGGCACGGCCCGCTGTCCTATAAATAACCGGCAGATAGGGTCAGCTCTGCAGTGGGTATCGGTTAGTCTTCAGAGGTCCCATTCCATGCCAAATGCAGCATTCCGAGCGTGCAAATACATGGCCTTTGTTGCTGCTTCAGAATTAATGCGGCAAGTGTCAATGTCAGGGAATGTCGGACAGGCCGCCAGGAGACGGAGACGGAGACGGAGACCGGGACAGAGACAGCGACAGTAACAGTGGCACTGGCACGAAAATTATTACGCTCTCACGACTCGGACTCGGACTCGGACTGGGACTCGGGCTCGGGCTAGAGTGATGCCGCCTGAACCAGAAATTAATATGCAGGCCATTAACCAAGTCCGAGCCTCAATTAAAAATGCAATTTGTTTGAGCCACTCCGCCGGCAAGTGGGCCTGATTTAGACGCCAGCGCACGGCTGATTTATGGGACGCCAGGCCAGTGCCAGTGTCAGTACCAGTACTGGTACCATCTCCAGTATCTCCAGTTTGCAGATCCCCGTCCAAGAGCCATTCCCCGGGTAATGTTGTCTAATCAGTGCGCTTTTCAATTGCAGGTCTCGTTTCCCTTCAGCTCCAACGGACGGCCGGGCCGCATCTACCACTGGAACCTGCCGGTCCTGAAGCAGGCACTGGCCAAGAAGCCGCACTTTGCCCACGTCTCCGCGGCGGATCGCAATAGGCTGCTGGACATCGAGAGCGTGCCCACCTGGCGCCAGCCCTGGGAGAATGAGACGGTTGAGAAGAGCTTCAGCGCGGGCAGCGGCAAGTCCAAGTACCGCAAGTCCCTGAAGCCCAAGTCGCCCACATACTACGCTCCCTCGCAGGCGGTCAGTAAGCAGAGCTTCCACAAGTACTTTGCGGGGAATGGCAAGCCCAAGGGCTTCTACGTCATCAAGGAGCACCAGAGCAAGCCGCAGTTCTACCAGAACATCATCTCGTAATCCGGTTGCACTGAGCCATTCGAAAATACCTTCAAAAGACTGCAAGGTGCAGGGTGTTCTACTTCTACAACATTTTTAAGGGGACATCTACTCCCACTTCCGTCCACTTTCGGCTTGGAAGCCTTTCCGAGCTACTCCCGACCACCTCCAAGAACTGTGAAACAGTCCTGGGGCCAAGTCTATTTTTATAAAACGGCAATGAATACAATAACAGAGTTGGGCTGGTTCAGGGAGGATCATATCAACACGGGGATGAAGTAGAATTAAGCGGATCTTCTAAGATTCGGGCTTAAATATATATATTTCATATGAAATATGTTAGCACAATATCCCGTAAGATCAAAATTACATCCGTGAGATATGAGTGATAATTATTCTAAAAAGAAGTTAATAAATATCAAACACACTTCTAAAAATATCGATTTGATAAAGTTTTACCTTAATAATACTTAAATAGACTACATTAGAGACATATCGGCTGACCATATGCTCCAGTGTACCAGTAATCCCCCTGGAAGACCAGCCCAAACTGCATTTAGCTAAGCATCTACGGCACGGCAATAAATTATGGCAAATATCAAGCTAGGTTTAAGTGCATGAACGATTTTGTTTTGATAAATAAAAATATTGACTGATTTTTAAATGCAATCCCGCTTCAGACAAGGGCTGGAACTGTCTGCCACGAGTTTATTGACTTGGACAAGGGTAAATCGCAATCAGACGAAGGTGGGGATGGAGCAAGGTAAGTGGCTGGCAATTTTCGGCTGCTGTCACGACAGAGACACAGGGCTGCTGCCCAGGCAGCGGAACAGTCTGGGAAAGCTGTGCTAATTACATAAGAAGCTTTAAGCCTGGGCGTGTTCCGAGACTGGCGGTGAGCCCTATGGGAAGACTGCTCCGACTGCTCCGGCAGCGGAAGCGGGGCGAGCGTGCGCATGCGCAGTTTCTCATTCGGCAGATAAAGCGGCAGACAGATATGCGGATACAGATACAGATACATATTTATAAGCCAGCGCCAAGTCGCAATAAGTAACTGGGATAATGATAATAACGACGACAAAAAGTCGGGTAGACAGACGGCACACCTCCAAACGACCGCATAAATAATGCTGTTCTTCGCTTCCCGCCGTCTTCTTGATTTTTTTGGCGACTTGGACGCATAATTGTTTTCGCGGCTTATATCTTCCTGCCCCAACTTAGCCTCTGCTGACTCACGAGCGTTGAACTTTTCACCCGTATCCGTGGCCGGCAGAACCTGTGGCATATTGAGTGCGCAGCTTAAGTAGATTTAATGACTTGTAGTTTCGCAGGCGGCGAGCCAGGGAATGAGACATAAATCACTTTTATGACAAATGCCATCAACGGGGACTGCGTTTGTGACTGGGATGAGGGATGAAGGATGGATAATGGAGGATGGAGGATGGGCCTGGGCGGCTCATTGATTTTTTATGGCCATCATCAGATGAAATGGCTACGCGAAACTGCTATGCTGATAACCACTCTGGCAATCAAATGTCAGATAACAAATGCCAGTCTATCCGCAAAGCTATCCCTGGTGCATACCCAGTCGGATCCACAGCCAGAAGTTGCTACTTGTTAACGCCATTTCCGCTTGTCATATCAAAATAATTATCTAAAAGTGTTGCCCAGTGCTGGGAACCCAACCGAACCTGAACCGAACCCATCTCGAAACAAGACCACGGTATGCGACAACAAGGAGTTGTACGGCACTCGTTTGCGTGCGGGGCACACCGCCGGCCTATCTGCAACACCACTATTGGACAACTTGATCTGCAGAACTAGTTCCTCACGCAATCTTGATTGCAATTATGTAATTCCGAAATTCTTACTAATTAAACTAACATTTTTCCTAATTGTATTTGCCTTGCGCCAGAGACTAGCAGCTGGAATTGCCTTGAGTGTGGAGCGAGAAATTGGTAGCTTTAGATTGATTAGAAGGAACCCCACCTTTCCTTTTAATCAATGTAAATTATATTACATTTTAATTGCTTCCGCTTTGACGAGGATTTACCGAAGATGTATACTAAAACATGTCAGCTAACTGGATTAATTTATATATAAACTATTCTTAAAATGTAAAATACTTAATTCCCGCTTAATGTTTGTTGAAGTCTTTGGATCCTTTGGATTCTGTAAGCAGATCGGTAGGATATTGAGAGGTCCCAAGGGTATACTATGGTTGTATATGTAGGTATTTAAATAAACCAGGTATAAAAATGAATTAAAGCTCTATATATACACAGAAGTACGACACCTGGACTCCCAAAAGTTATACAAATATTCATTAGCCAAAAGATACGATAGTTTAAATTTTCCCGCCAAGAAACTATTTTGTGTTACCATATCCACATGACGGGATTTTCGATGGCTTAGAACAACAAGCACACTGCCGGGAATAATAACAAACAATTGACATGGCGCAGAGCTCGAAACTCAGGGACCTCATCCTAAACACCCGGGTGCCACTGATCATTGACCACTTTCCGCTGGCATGGGAGTGCTTCGACGGCTCCCTGCATGACTGGTGCGAGCGCTTCGACCAGGAGACCCCCAACCCGCCGGCCTTTGAACTGATGGCGCTGGCGGACACGAAGACACCGCAGTGGGAGCGCAAGCGGAAAAGCAGCCCCCTCCGGATGCAGCAGTTCCTGAGCGAATACGGCGTCCTGGAGGATGAGCAGACGCACTGGGCTGCGTACCAGTACAAGAGGGCCCACGAGATGCCAGCCAGTTGCCTTAAGGGCATCGACTTTTCCTGTTTCGGCTTCCCGGAGCACGGCAACGATTTCTCCCTTTGGCTGGGATCAGAGCAGGCCAACACCCCATGCCACTACGATACCTTCGGCGTGAACATCGTGGTGCAGGTGCACGGCACCAAGTCCTGGCTGCTATTCCCGCCCGAGACGCCGCTGCAGAGCACGCGAATACCCTACGAGGAGTCCAGTGTCTACTGCCTGGAGAACTTCTACGCCCCCGATCCCGAGAAGATGCAGGAGTTCGAGGTACTGAGCAGGCAGGCCTACCACTGCAACCTGCGGGCGGGCGATGTCCTCATCGTGCCTCGTCACTGGTGGCACTACGTGGAGGCGATGTCCACATCGTTAAGCGTGAACTACTGGGTTCCTCTTAAGGACGACATGGACTTGGCGCTGGACGAGTTTCTGGTCAAGCACATCGTGGAAAGCTTCGTCAAGGGCGAGAGCGATCAGATGAAGCAGTACCTGCTGAATCCCAACCAACTGGAGGACGTCTCGGCCGCACCTAGCGAGCTCTATGCCCAGTTCGAGCGCGCTGTGCACAATGCGGAGAGCGGCCAGAGCAGCCGGAAACTATGGGATACCGAATACCTCAGCCAGGCACAATGGCGTAGCTTGCTGAACAGCTTTAACCTTACTGTACATCCTCTTCAGGTGATGTCCTCTGAGGAATTCAACCTACTGCTGAAGGTTAACGCCAAGAGGCACCACCAAACGGATGCCACGCCGTCGGAGCCCAGTCCGATGAGTTCCACCTGGGAGCTCCTAGTCAGCAGCATGTGCGCCCCCAGAGTGATTGCCGGAATGAAGCGAGAGTTCTTCCGCAGACTGCGCCAGGGTGAAAGACCTTAGGATTACACACACACACAAATCTAGGAAAGAACGTTTACTGTGATACGTGATAATATTGTTGTATATGTGAGATTAAAATCCATTAAGCCATCAACATGTATGATACAATTTCCAAACAGAACCAAAACAAGAAGCATTAAATGCCGAATACCATCCATCTCGCCTTCTCACCATCTCCAGACTCTCTTCTGAGGCTCTGCCATGCGAAAGACCATTGGGTGGACATGCTGCGCCATGAGGACATGAACTTGGGCGGCTGCTGGCCATTTACCAGCCTGGTGGCTTTTGGTTGGGATAGCCTCCCTGCTGGTTGGCATAGCTGCCAGGGTAGGTGCCGTAGTGGCCGGGCGGTGGCCCCGGCGGGAATCCTTGGTACTGATAGTCTGAAGGAAAGGTCACGTCTTATTGGAAATTCAAATTCTTTTGAGACAGAATTACTCACTTCCAGGATAGGGCAATGTGGCGTACGGATTAAAGCTCTGCGGCATCGGAGCGGGGACGTAGGCTGGATATGGCATACCTGGCTGGGCTCCATACGGCACCGGCATGCCGTGCACCTGAGCTGGATACGGAACATTGGCCGCAGCTGTGGCTGGAGGCACACTGGGTGCGGAACCAGCTGGAATATCTAAAAACAAACGGAATAGTTAAAATTTTTTAGATATATAGTTAATAATAGTCAACCCACCGCTGCCACTGCCCGAGGTGGAGGCATAGTGTGAAGGCAGCGCCGGTGTGGCTGGACAGGCCTGGCGGCTCGACTCTGTGGTCAGATCCTTGAGCAATTCCTCCTTCTCCGTCTTGCGAGCGAACACAAAGTCGCTGATTTTGTTTTGGAATACGACCAGCAGCTGGGTAAGATCGTTGTAGAACTTGGTTCCCTCCTGCAAATTGCCGGACAGCTCTATGTAGCTGTCGTAGGCGGTGGCCAGCTCCTGGTACAAAGTGTCCCGGGAACTACCGCAGCTTCCAGTTTCCGAGACAAAGGCGCCGTGGGCGCTCTGAATGTCGGATACCAAGGACTTCTGGCGCTCCACACTCTCGCGCACCTGTTGCTGCAGTGGATTGAGCACCTGGCCAATGCGAGCCAAGGACAGAGCGGGCTCATCGATAGCGCCATCCTTTTGCAGTGCCAGAAGGAACTCGTCCTTCATGTCGAACGTAGCCGCCTTGAGCTCAGACTCTATAGCCTCGCGCTCCGCCTTGATGGTCTCCACATCTTCCATGAGCTTCTTAAGACGCTGCACGCTGGAACAGTTGGGATCCACACTGCCGCTGGCCGAGGGCAGTGATTGCTGGATTTGATCCGGCGGAAGCGACAGCAGCTGGATGCCCTTCTGGTTGGCGTCGAACTTCTGGCGCACGACCTTGTCGGCTTCGATAGCATTGGTTATTACTTCGCGGTACTTCTTAGCGTTGGTACGGAACATCTCCGTCAGTTTGTCTGAGCCAATGCGCGTCCAGCGCTCTTTGAACTGCCCCCGCAACTGATTGTCCGAGTCACGTTCCTCGTCTAATAAACGCTCGGTCTCGTCTAGAATCTCCCGGTTACGATTTAGCAGCTCGGGAAGATCCTTGAGCAGCGTCTGCACGTTTTCGATTCCTCCCTTCTCACGAACCTCAATGGCCTTGTCCTTTAGCGACGGCGGCAGTCCACTGTTGCCATCGGCCGTCTCCACGGCTGCTGGAAGATTTAAGCTGGCCAGCACGGCGTTCAGGGTCTGTGTGGACTCACGAAGCTTCATGATCTCCACATTGACAATCTCGTTACGGCGCATATCGGAGGCGGTGAGGGCGCGATGTAACTCCACGGGCACCAGTGCAGTAAAGATGTCCTTAAAGTTGGCCGCCATGGGATGCCCGATGGGCAGTGGCTTGGCCAACTGGGCCTTACCCGGCGAGGCCAGCGTGCTCAGCTCTGGAATCATCTCGTTGTAGATGAACTCATTGTCCTTGATGGACTCGGCCAGGTTGCGCTTGGCGCGGCTGAAGTACTCGTCCAAGTAGGTCTCGTTACCACCGCGCGATTGCGCAGCCTTGAACAGATCAACCGAGTTGCGCAGACGGGCGATCTCCTCGCCAATCTTCTTGGAGGCGCGGCACACAAGACTCTGATACAGCTGCGTGAGGGCATGGAAGCCAGCCTGCTTGCCGGCAATGGTGGGTATCCACTCCTTCTCCCACAAACTGCGCACGGACTCCTTCTGCATGGCGCGCAGCACATCGGCGTAAAACTCTTCAGCCTGGCAGCACAGCTTTGCGACAATCTGCTCCTTCATGTTGTCTGCAAATAGGTTTGTTTTGAATTTTACTGTTAAGACTAGAATCATTATCGTACGATAAGAGTGAATACAAATGACCTATTTAAGAGATAAGAGTTTGCATCATGATAACTTAATAAATATTCTTGATTTAATGACTAAATAAGACACGTGATTCTTATATATCTTTCAGCATACCTTTGATAGCCTTGAGGATGAACACCTCTTGGGCCTGGGCCACCATCAGAGCCTGGAGCACGATCAGCGTCTCCTGGCTAAGATCAGGTGTGGGCTCCGATGGCACCGCTGCCGGTGTAGCGCCCTTCAAGTACTGAAAGATGCCGGCGCTCTGCTGGAGCAGCTTAATGGCCATCTTAAGGCCCTCATCTGTGTCCAGCTCTTGGTTAGCCGCGATGCTGCTCTGCAGGGCGGCGATGTTGAATAGCACGCAGACCTTCTCGTACATCAACGAGGTGTGCGCTGCGGAGGGGAATGGGAAGTTAGTGGTGAAATGACCTGGTCAAAAGGATGAATCACTCACTGAGGCTGATCTTGCCGCCGAAAATTGAGCCCTTGTCGAAGGCATCCTTCCACTTAAAAGGTATCTGGAGTTCGCTAACCGATATCTTGGTCTCCAAAGCACAAATCTGGTCATAATAGCTGCGAAGACAAAGGCCGGAGGCAACAAAACCAGCCAATAATACCCATTAATGACGACGTCATCCTAGAGCTTGTTTATGTCCGGCCGCTGGCACACACACACAACGGTATCCCACAGAGCTGACTATGTGTGTGATTAGCCCCGACTCCGCTGTGTGGAGGCTGGTGACTCATGCGGAGAGCCCCGGAAAAAGGCCCACAACCCATAAAGAGATTGCTGGAATACTTACGCGTAAACCACCTCCAGCGATGCCTCGTACTTCTCAAAGAATTTCCAAATCGCCGTATTGCGTTGTTTCGAAAATTCATTCACTGCCTCTGCGTACTTGGCCTTCTCCTCCTCCGACGACCCATTGTAGGTGCTCTGGATGAGATTGTTCAGCGGCTTGACCACATCCACCTCCGAGGGCTTCTTCAGCGGCACGCCCAGAAACTTCGACATCTTGCTGTGTTCTGCGGAGTATTGCTCAGACTCGACTCGGTACCAATTAATTTACTGTCTCTCGCTTTAATTCCAAGTCTTTCTTCCGCTCTCTTTCTCCAACAGCTGGCAGAGTGACCGGGCGAGGCGGTCCTCTATAAAATACGGTAAAATAATTTAAGGCTTTGGCCACCTTAAAAACCCAGGCTCTAATATTCTCACGAATTCTATTGAACTATTATTTCGTAAATAAGTAACTAAATCGATCAAAATAAAGTTCCTACGTATTAAGAATTTACTAATGATTAATTTTGAGTTTGGGCACATTTAAAATGCGGTAATGCCTTATATACCATTCATTTTTTTTAAATTTCCTCCCATACAGATCGCGTGTCAACTGCTCGGTACCCCAGGTTTTGGAGCTTTTCTTGAAGTCTTATCCCACAAAATTGATTTCAATGAATTCCTTTCGACAGTTTTTTAGAAAATCACCCAACAGTGGGCCAACCTATGGGAAGCTCCCATACAGGCGAGTCCTATAACTCCACTCTCCGATCGCGTGCCGATTCGCAAATATATATATATATGCGATATATGTATATAAGTATTTTTGGGATCGAATAAAGAACATTTGGTGAAATTTAATTAAAATCGTTCTGACACGTTTTGAGAAAATCGTCTTAGGAGGGAGGGCGTGAAAATCAGCCGTTGCAGAAGGCGCGAATCCGGAGCTGGAACCAACTGTGAACTAGTCGCTCCATCAGACATCAGAACCAAGTTAATATTCAAAATATTGGAGGGGGCTAGCCATTAAGGTATTTTCGACGCTAACTTAAATAAATTATTGCGGCTCTCAACGACGTGGAACGTGGACTAATCAATATTAAAAATATCCATAACTTGGCCAAAACAGCCTTAATTTCAATTCGGAAAGCTTTTCTGTGGTAGTTTTTAGTTGGTTAATTAATCTGTATATTGAGTTTAGAAATTAAAAGAAATAATTTTCTTGTCAATTTTTGACAATTTTAATGATGTAACCCCTTATAAAATTTTGAAAAATTGGCAAAAATTTTATTTCTTATTTTTCTAGGTATTTTATTGTTAAATAATTATAATTTTAACGGCAAATCGGAAAATATACGGCATTTGGCTATCTTATCATTGTTGGCCATAATATGCTCTCCAGAAGACATCAAATATTCGCATTTTTGAGTCGACATCTTAATACCCTATTTTTTTGGACGAGTCATAGTTAATAACTATCACTAAGCCAAAACAGCCTTAATTTCAAATCGGAAAGCCTTTCTCTGTTAGATTTTATTTGGTTAATTATTCTGAAAAAAATATTAAAAATAAAAGAAAATAAAATGTTATTCAATTTTTGAAAATTTTAATGATGTAATCCCTTATAAAATTAAAAAAAATCGACAAAAAATGTTTGGCATATGTTTTTAACGGCATGTGGTCGATCCGGAACGATCTCGTTTAGATTAAAATTGAAACTCATAAATATTTTTCACTTTCTGTTGAGATACCGTGCATCTTGGCAAACGATCGTTGAGAGCCGCAATAATTTATTTAAGTTAGCGTCGAAAATACCTTAATGGCTAGTCCCCGCCAATATTTTAAATATTAACTTGGTTCTGATGTCTGGTGGAGCGACTGGTTCACCGTTGGTTCCAGCTCCGGATTCTCGCCTTCTGTAACGGCTGATTTGCACGCCCTCCCTGTTAGGCGATTTTCTCAAAACGTGTCAGAACAATTTTAATTAAATTTTCACCAAATGACTTACCTCATAAGATAAGATATATATCTTACTTACTATATAAATCATAATTTTTTATTAATTAATTGAATTAAATTAGGCGACATCATCCGTATAAAGAACTTGTAAATTATTCAAAAAACATTGTACATTATAAATATCTTAAACTAGTTAGATATGACTCTCTTGTCAACTTTTGGTATTTCTGTATATTTTTATTTATTGTTGGTCAGAAGAAGAGTATTTTTATTTATTAGTCAGAAGGCAGAGCACAATAAGTCGTTCTCTTATAGACAATGTTGCAAAGTGCGTTCTAGCAACGTAGGCCTTGCTACGTTCTCTCGCCCTGGTCTTACGTTTTCATGCTTGCGTCACTTCGCAACACTGCGGCGAAGAGAAAGGTAACCCTAGACACTTTCTATTTTCTGATTGCGTTGTTGTCGAGAAAACTCTGCGAAAATCTCGGTTTTACTAGATTTTTTCGCTGACCTTAAAGTAGATTCGGTATTGGACCTAGCCCCGGGCGAGGATTCGCACGTAAGTAGAGAGCGGAGGGCGACTGTGGAGCTCTCCCAGTGACAACTAGAATCCCATCCCCAGGAAAAGCAGAAGCAGCAGCAGCGAGGAAAAAAAAAAGAAAAGATTCCCACGATGGCCGAAGTGGAGAAACCGACGGCCACCCCGCCGACCGACATTCCCTTGGCCACGCCTCCGAGCACCAGTGAGTTGGAATCGCCCACGACGGAGGGAGCGGGAGCGGACGTGGAGCCAGGCACCTCGCCCACGCAGGAACCCAGTTCGAACTCGCATCCGCACGACTCTGAATACGACACGGCGAGCGATCTGGAGGGCGGCGAGGACTACGACGACGAGGAGAGCGCCAGCGGAAGTGCCAGTGGCAGCGGCAGCGAGGAGGAAACTGAAACGGACGACGAGGACGAGGACGTGGGCAGCGAGACGGACGATGGCGAGGCGGAGCACGCCCAAGACCGGTCCATTGCTGACAGCGAGGCGCAGAAGAAGGTGGACGAGGACCGAAGCAATCCGCAGTATATCCCCAAGCGGGGAACCTTCTATGAGCATGACGACCGGACTGCGGAAACCGAGGGCGACGTCCTAGTCGAGCCCGAGAACGGCGCTGGCCAAGCGCAGCCAGAGCCGAATGGCGAACTCAATGGCCTCGCAGCAGCCGGAGCTACGCCCGCCGGCCAGGCACCACAGATCTCACAGGCCTCAAAGACCATGCGCAAGTGGCAGCCGGCGTCGGGCGGCGATCGCTGGTCCCACGACCGCTTCGAGGCGAGCGAACAGGCGCCCAAGTCACGGGCCGAGCTCTTACAGGCTTACGGCTATGATATTCGAAACGAAGATGCACCACCTCGTGCCCGGCGGCGCCGTCGCTATACTCGCGGTCCGAGCAAATACTCAAGGAACTGGGAGGACGAACAAGCTTATCTTAAGGCCAGCAATAAGGAGCGCAAGCCGCCGCGACCACAGGACTTCCCGGCCCTCAATGAGCGCAAGCCACGTGGGCCCCGCACCTCCTCTTCCCGTGAGGAGAAGGAGAACCGACGGTCTGTTGGAACGGCAGGTATTGGTGTCGAAAAGCCACAAGGCGTGGCTAGCGGCTCGAACCCAAACAGATCCCAAGAGCGAGAGCGCGAAAGAGAGCGGGAGCGTGAACGCGATCGGGATCGTGAGCCCAAGAACCGCAACTTTGGGCGTATGAACGGCGGTCCAGGCCGACAGAATGCCATGGAATTCAAGAAATCTGGCCGCGGGCAGCAGCCGCGCGACCGTGAGCGAGACCGCGATCAACCGGAAAACAGGAGTCAGAAGCAAGCGACTCCACGCTCTAACCAGCAACACTCACAACAGCAGCCTCAGCACCAGCAGCAGCCGCAGCCGCAACGACAGCCGCCACAGCAGCCGCAGACTCCACTCTCCACTACAAACCTCTCGCAGCGGCTGCAGCAAGTGCAGCAGCGAAACGATCCCAGTCATGTGGGCAGTGTCCAAATGCACTCGCTGGCCACCCAAAGTCCGCAGCAACCGCCGCAGGCGCTGCATCAAGAACAACGAAACGCTCCAAAACGTTATTCCAGCCTGCGACGCTCCCAGCAGGAGGCCTCGCAGCAACTGGCGGAGCATCAGCAACAGATGCAGCAGCAGCTGCATCTCCAACAGCAGCAACCGCAGCCATCCCAGATAATGATCCAGGACCCTCACGTGCTGATGCAGATTGCCTTCCAACAGCAGGAGCTACAGGCGCAGCTGCAGACAATGCAATTGGGACCCACAGCCTCTGGAGCAGTGCCAGCGCCACCAAAGCCACACGCCCCACCGGCAGCCGCGTACCCGCAGGCGCAAGCGGCGCCCTACTACGTGACCGGATCGGAGCCAGTGCCAGTGCCAGTATCTGTGCCCGTGCCCGTGCCCGTACCCCAAGCACCATATGTGAATCCGGCCAGTGCCGCCTACTTGCCCACCACTCCCGCTGCCGTGGCCTATGCCCAGGCAGCGCCGCCGGTGGTGCCGCAGCCCACGCCGGCGCCTGCCCAGGCGCCACCCGCAGGTCAGACTGCTCAACCCTACCAAAACTACAACACTGTCGGTGGTACCACCTACTTTGTGCCGCCGGCTCAGACCACTAATCGACCAGCTGCCCTGCCTCAGCGGCGTCCAACCAATGCAATTCCCATCTTGCCGCCATCCGAAAAACCAAGACCAAGGTGGACCAAGGGTGGAGGCAAGGAGGAGGGCAACTCGGACAACATTGACCACATCATTGACAACATGTTCGTGGCGCGGCCTTCGGCCTTCCAGGCAACCGGAGAGGGTGCCGTGGCTGGGGGTGCCGCAGCCAAGGACGAAGCTTCCACTCCTCCGGCGGCCGAGCAGAATCTTCAGCCCGTTGCGGCCACTGGGAAGGAATGAGTGGAGGTGTATGCTGGCATGCCGACGCCGCAGCAGCCGGGGCGAGATCAGAGAGTGGCTCCTCCTCCCTCCTCGTCCGCCTATGGCATGCTGCCGCCGCACGCCGGCTATTACCACTCTCCGCCGCACTAGAACGAAGCCAACCAGCTCTGGCTCAGCTCATCTACAGATTTTTTTTCCCCCATTCTGTCCTCGGATCTGGGATCCGACGAACTCCATGAATTGTAGCTTCGCAATAAGAACCATTTGTAATTAGCATTTAGCTCCCAGATAATCGATCTTACTAACGTCAAACTTACGTATATAGGACGAGTATATATATTATAATCCGGCGCAAGCTCCCATTAATTTGTATGTAGTTTCTAGGACCAGCTGCGGCATTCGCTTATTAAGTCGAAAGCGTACACGTGCTGGACGTATTTGAGCGGCGAGGCGCTTAGCTTATTTAGCCGCATTTTAGAGTTGAAACAAGAGATTTATCGTGTGAAATGTATTTGCGTAAACTAATGGAACTTGAAATTGAAATAAACGTTTAACACGAAGCTACAACCTGTTATGTGGGGTACATTCTGTCTTTTAGTTACTTACAAGTAACACACTTCTCGATTTTGGTATTTAACTTTCCGAGATTTAATTTAATTTCTAGTTGTAAGGTTGTAAAACATCGACTATAATCGAACATCCATTTAAAATAAGTTCCTTTTATAAGAGTGATCTTAAGTGCTATAAGTTATGGCTAGAAATAATAGGTTTTAAGAAAGGGAATCTTAGATATTTGCCACTCTTCATTGAAATCGAGCAAAGTGCTTTAGATGACGACATGAATGCGGATTTAATCCTGCCTTAATATTAGGTAAACGCATTACAACTTGGACTCCTTGGACAGCTCCTCCAAAAGAACGCTAATCCGACGGAATGAGTCCTTGAAGATATGGTTGAACTTGCGGGCGCTTGTCTTGATGCTGTCTCTATAGGCGGTGGTATTGATGTACACACTGGTAGAGAAAAAGTTTCAAATTATTAATTATATACAGAAGAAATAGAGAATTCAGCTTACGCGTCCGAAGTTATTGAGTAGAAGACGCCGTAACCATCGAACATCATTGGCGCCACATATCCCACATTTGCCGTGAAGCCGAGGGTGCTGGAGGAGAGTACAAAGTTACCCCCACCGCCGCTTTTCGTGTACATAGGATCATCGTAGAAGGCGGGAATTTCCATTTTGTTCTCGTAGGCAGCGCACCACAGCCCAAACAGGTGTCGGTCGATGCCATTCCCCTTACGCGCTTCATTCATGAAGAGCTTGTGGTCATCCACGGCAGCACGAAATGCCCTGGCCAGAGCCATATCCCCCACTTGCTTGTTGGAGGAGGCCCGCAAGAAGTTCGCCACTGCGCCGGTGCAGGAACGCAACGTCTCCGTTCGACCGTTGTAGTACTGACGCATCAGAGCGGTCTCATAGGTGGGAGCAATCCTGGTGGGGAAAACATAAGCTTCAAGTGTCGTTATGAAGTCAATCACACTACTTACTCTTGATGCAGCTGGTAGTAGGTCCACTGCATTACGACCTGCACGAATGAGTCCGGATGCAGGCGGTGGGTCTTCATGAATTCCTTGCCGTAATCATCAAATACAGTGAAGGTGACTGTGACATCCATGCCCTAAGAAAGGAAATATTATCTTTATTAGTAAGTGCTAATCAATTTTCAATAATGAAATCGGGAATCATAAGAGCTAATTTCAACAGAAGTCGCTTTTGTTTTACCCACCCTATCATTAACCTCCTTGCGGACGCGCTGAATCTCGCTTTTGAGTGTGTCATCGAGCTGGAACTGGAGCTCCTTGATCTCCACCACGGCCGTGTGCTCGGCATCAGTCCAGTCCGGCTCTGGCACCTCCATGAAGCTCAGTTGCATAAATGTGGCAAAGCTGATACTGACAGTGCCGTCGTAACAGCTGTGCTCGCCCGTCCAGTTGCAGCGTCCATTGCGGAAGGCGATGACGCTGCTGCTGCGATCCGCCCATCGCGAATGCAGGTCACCGAAAAGGCCCAGCTGCGAGGACTCCTCATAGTCCTTGGGCGACTGGTCGTACCAGCAGATCTCCATGCTGGCGCTCTCCACCAACAGCAGTGTCTCCTTGTTCGCCTCAGATACCTCCATCAGACGGTTGCGATTGTGGGCCCAAGAAGTGCGGTCATCGTGGCTTAACATGGGGACACAGTCGCCCTCTGGCTCGTAGTCCAAGATGCTACGCAGCCTCTGCAATGCCACAAGGATCTCGGGCGCCGTGAGGATAGTGTCGTCATCATGTACAGCGTTCAAGACAAATTGTCTGCCCTTTCCGGAGATGAGGATGTGCGAGGGCGTCTTTCCCTCGTCCTTGGTAAGGAAGTGCTTTTCAATGTGATCCTTCTCTACTCCCGGAACGCGACATGTGGAGAAGAAGTGCTTGTACAGCGCGGAAGAGTACTTGATCTTGCCTCCGTTCGAGGACAACGGCTTAATGCTGGACGTGCGCGTGAGGTCCCAAAACTCCAGAGTGTGGTAGATGTGACGAGCCAAGCTCTGGGTAAATAATCATAAATAATCTATAAATAAGGAGAGCCCAATAAATGACCTTTGATACCCTACCTTGAGCATGTACTCCGGGGTCTCGGGCACGCCCACCATCTCCAGTTGGGAGGGCATGGACATCAGTTGGTAGGGCAGGAGCGGCATGCGGATGAGATGGTAGCCATAGTCCTCCCACCAGGTGCCCAGCCAGTTCTTCATGCTGGCCTCCCGCTTCTTGAGCTGCTCGTGCAGCTTAATGCCCACACCGTTCTGGAACTCATCGATGGCCTGGCGAGCCTGAGCCAGTTCCTCCTTGGTGCCAAAGGGCTGAATGCAGGCATAGTACCGCTCCATGGTGTCCTTTAAGTCAGGCAGAGGCAGGGGCGGCAGCGTCTCGTCAAAATCAAACGTATTCTTGTCATCCTTGCTCTGGAAATATAGACTGGTTCGATCCATGGTGGTGGCTTATCTGCGGGGAAAAACAACAGGCGGGAGATTAGATTCCTAGATGGCTTGTGGTGGCCCACCAGTAGAGGCCTATGTCGTGATTAGAAAGCCAACCATATCTTTGATCACTTTTGTTATAGCAGCGGGTCCAAAGTTCGAAATGATGGTTAAAATTTGCATGATGACAATAACATTTTATGCGCTTTCAAGGAAGTAATAGGACACTCTAATTTGAGGTGTGTATGCCAAAGTTCAATTTAATCTTCACCGTCTGCTCAGGTAGAAGGCCGATTATCATCACGCTCTTCAATATCAGACGTACAAAGTCCGTACTTTTCTGTTGGATTTAGCTGCTCCATAAACATTTACATACATATGTATATTCGAAAGAAACCTCATATTTCACCGCTAAAATGACTGACCAACCAAGTAGGTCGCAACTGACCTTTGGACTCGTTGGAATAATTACTTTTGCCGGAGACACCCAAACCGCCAGACTGCTGTAGCTCGACTAACCGTTTGCAGGGCCCTGATATCGCAGCAAACCTCCGCCATGCACACCGTGGGATCGCCTCCCACGTCCACTGACTCAGTTCGATAAGGGCGGCGGCAGCGGTATGTTGACACTATCGACATCAGCAGTACCTCCAGCGTGCAGACACAGCCGGCGTCTGATAAGCTCCGAGATAATTGTCATATAGATTCCGAAGCACACACACACCAGTCCAATATGGAGATAAACAATTGAATTTTGTACCTGGACTATACTTTCGCCGGCGGCATGCAATTGCAAAGCTGGCAGACGAATGCTCTGCTGTAGATATCGCTGACAACTTGGATGATTGATAAATGTTTTAATTAAAGACTTAAGCACATGATCCCAACTCCATTGTTTATAAACTGTAGACCCGGTGGGAAGTTTGCAGAGCCAATTAAAAGCAAAATTCTGTATAGTACAATCGGCTTAACTTTTACAAGCCAATGGTAAAGAATAATAATTAAATGTAATTATTTTCACAATATTTTGTATAAACAAAAGCGACTGTGTGACCACATATAGACCGCTTAAAGAAACCGTGATTAGGCGAAGGTGGCAACGCTGGCAATACAGCTGAAATTGGCTGGAACAGCTGCTGCGGCTTTTAGCAAAAACCAGCTGATTGTGGCAACTCGAATTCAGTGTGGCCAGCCGCCCAAATTGAATTTTTCCTAGTGCAAAGTTAAAGAATAAATAAGAGGAAATTGGGACGCTTCTAGGTTGAGCGGCGTTGATTGATTGCAAGTCCGGTTATTTACCGGTATGCTGCCATCTACTGGGCTTTTCAAGGGATTCCTCTGCCCGTACTTTGACGGCAAGGAAGGCGGCGACGATGCGGCGTCCTGCCGCCGTCCCTTTTGTCATTTCAAGCACGCCCGCAAAGGTGAGCACAACCAGCTTATTTCATCATTTACTTACCACTTCCGGTTTGCAGAGGATGTGGAGACTGCCCTGCCCGCGGAGCCCGCTCCAGTGCCGGAGTACAAGCCGGCGCCCCAGCTTCTCTCCCTGCCGCTGCCTCAGATCACGCTTTGTGCGCCCAAGAAGAAATCCAACTTGGAGTACCACCCGGAGAAGCCGGCTCTGGATGCCTCACCGGCGAAGAAGAAACCGGATGTCGCCGTGGAAAGTGCGCCAATGTATGTGCCCGGCCAGCCGTCCGCAGCAAATGGAGACGACGAAAACTGGCAGGCGGTTCTCGAAAAGGAGATCGATGAGCAGATGCAGATAGAGATCGACGAGGAACCATTGGTGTTAGAGATAGAAAAAGCGATGGAGAAGGAGAAGCCAAAGGTCCATAGGGACAGGCACAGCCGAGAGCACAAAGAACATGATAGGGATAAGTTAAGGGAAAGGGACAAAGAAAAGGACAGGGACAAGGACAAGGAGAAGGAAAAGAAGGACAAGAACAAAGAGAAAGAAAGGAAGGAAAGGGACAAGGATAAAGAGAGGAAGGATAAGGAAAGGGAGAAGGACAAGCGCAAGTCGTCGCACAGTGACAAGGATCGCTCGAAGGAGCGCCACACCTCCAGCTCCAGTTCTTCCAGACACAAATCGTCCTCCTCGCCCAACAAGAAGTCCTCTAGCAGCGACCTGCAGCGTGATGACAAAAGCTCAAGCAGCCGGCACAAGAGAAGCTCCTCGTCATCCGAATCAAAGAGCCGTCAACACAACTCCAGTTCCTCGAGCTCGCGCTCTAAGTCAAAGAGCAGCTCCAGCTCAACCAGCAAGAGCACCACCGTCACCTCCAAGAGCGAACCGGAGGCAGAAAAGGAAGCCAAAGCTCCAGCTACTGCGCCAACAGAGCCAGTTGACGACCTCGATGAGCTAGACTTTGACTTCGAGATGGACACCTCCGAGGGGGAGATCGTACGCCAGTGTGAGATGATTTTCGACGAGCTGGAAACCAAGTTTGCGCAGATGCACAAGTCCGAAGCGGACGGCGAAAGCGTAGACGCACCAGGTGGCTCCCGCAAACGCAAGGCTCCCTCCCCGGATATCGATACCTACACAGAGGCGGTAACGGCGGCGCTACAGAAGAGGCGTGTGGCCCATGAGAACGCGGACAAGAGAATGCCGGTAGCGGCGCTTCCACCAGTAGTGAGCAAGCCAAATCATATCCGCAATGCAATGCAGGCGATCTTCGACCGGCGAGCGGAAATGCGTCGCCAGGAAAGGCTACAAGCAGAGGCAGCTAATGAGCAACTGCGTCAGGCCCAGGAGCGGGTGCGCAAAGCGCAGGAGGAGCTCCGTCAGGCCCAAGTCAACTCAAGTCTCACACCCCTCATCTCACGAAGTGCCCTGACTCCACCCGTTCGTTCAGGTTAGTCGGTGTTATTAATTATGGTCTTAAGCATGTCTTAATATGCTTTTATATATTTATTAGCTCGCAGCATCGCTCCCGTCGCCAACATAGTGGCAATAGCGAGGGCCAAGAAGAAGATCGAGGAGCTGCAGGCCGAGAAGAAACCCGCTTTCACACCTGCTCAGTCCTTCAAGGGCGCTGGCCGGGTGGCACACAAGTCAACGGTTGCGCTGGACAAGAGTGCACCGGTAGCTAATGGGGACAATGCTGAAAAACCTACCGTGCTGGAACCCCGCAGCTCCAAGATATCGTACAACGTACGCATACAGTATTACGAGATGATGGTGAAGCACTGCACCGTCATCTATCCGCAGTTGACCGACGCCTGGGAGCGGGCGCAGGTTGAGGAGCTGGCCGTTTTTAAGAAATGCAACACGACAGCCATCTATAAGAACAGCTGCATGCTGGCAATCAACAAGCTGCGCAAGGAGGCTGTGGAGGCCGGAAACCGACCAAGTGCGGCCTGTAAGACGGTTTCTCATGAGATGATGCTGGGCGGCAAGCGGGCCCTTACTACATCCTGGAGCGTCGAGAAGAAAGAGTAGGTTATGGGATACGTGGTAGCCGCACATATTTTACAATCGTATGTATTCTCTATGGATTATTACAGAAAACTGGCCTCCTTTGGCAACGGCGAGCCATTCGACGCCCTGGATGCGCAGAAAGCCTACGGAATGGTGTATGATTTGCGCCTGACAGATGAGCAACTGGTGGAGAACGGATATCCGCGTCCGGGTGCGAAACGCGGATCGGCGGTGATACGCGCCTGCCGTCCAAATCGCCGACCCAACGAGAGCGAACGCTACTGTTCTCGCTGCGGAAAGGTGTTCAGTCTGGACATCTACGACCGACACGGCGCCGACATGTGTAACTACCATCCTAAAAGCACCGGTTACCGGCGAGGATTCACCGACAATCAGCACCGATGCTGCCAGCAGCCTGCGGGAACCCCGGGATGCACTTACGCAAACTACCACGTTAGCGACTACTACGATCCGGATAAGCTCACCTGCTTTGTGAAGACGATCGATCGGGACGAGGAATACGTTCCAACCAAGAAGGACATCTTTGCCTTGGACTGTGAGATGTGCTATACCACGCACGGAATTGAGCTGACCCGTGTCACAGTGGTTGACATTACCGGGCGCAGCGTTTACGATGCTTTGGTCAAGCCAGACAACCAGATTGTAGACTACAACACAACGTAGGTAGCAGGTTCCAGGAAGCGCACTCACTTACTAATCAAAATAATGCCTATTGCAGCTACTCTGGAATCACGGAGGCCATGCTCTCCAATCAGACGCGCACACTCCGCGATGTTCAGGCCGTACTGATGTCCATGTTTCATGCCAGAACCGTGCTTGTGGGCCACAGCCTGGAGAGCGATCTGAAGGCCCTGAAAATCATTCACGACGTGGTTGTGGACACCTCGGTGCTCTTTCCCCACAAGATGGGGCCGCCCAAAAAGCGCGCCCTGAAAACGCTCTGCATTGAGCACCTCAAGCGTATCATTCAGGAGAATGGTGAGTGCAGGTTCCAGGTGTCTGAATTCTCCCAAAATAATACTTGTTTCTCTTCCACAGAGGCCGGCCATGACAGTGCCGAGGATGCGGAGGTGTGCATTCAGCTCATCAAGTTCTATCTGCGCAACAAAATCAGTTGAGCGGCTCCCCTTCACCGCCGCCAGAAGCAGTCAGTTCAAAAGCATTACATACATACATCTGTTAATATGTATACCGCCTTCATCCTGTAATCAAAGTCTTAGTCCCTTTAATAAAAGCATAGTTTGTAAACTAATTCTTTATTTAAAAGTTATAACTTTAATGACGGCGATTCTAGGTACAGCTAGCCCAGATGTGGTTAAATTCCTGTTCCATGAGCTTGCATATGCGCGGGGAGCTGGTGATGAAGACATTGTCACAGCTTTCGGCGTAGGTCACCCAATTCAGCGACCCGGTGAGACACACCGTCAGTGGCTTCTTCGCACCTTTTGGAAGGAGCTCGCTTAGACTCTGGTACCCGTCGATAATGCAGAATTTGTTGTGCATCAATCCCTCCTTTGGCTGTGGTAAGTGGCGCGCAGGTGATTCAAACTCTGCGATGATCTGCGTCCAGTTCGGCTCGGCGACTATACGGACTCGGACTCCGCGGCGGAAAGCCGCGTTCAGGGCATCTAAAATCTCAAACGAATTGATAGTATACATGACAAGGCTTATCGAATACTTGGCATTGTTTAAATGCCAGACGATGCGTGCGACATTGCCGTGAACGCAGATAATCTGCTTGCACTTCAGCCCAAGTGCCAGTTGCGGACACTGGTCGATCGCCATACCAGGCGGGGCCATACACAGCACCTCATTTACCAGATGGCCGATGCGGTCCTCGTTCCATTCATGGTATAGGTTCCAGATGTGGGTGAAAACCTGCTGCGGTTCTTGGTTAAAGAGACGGAAGAACTTTTTAAGATAATACAACATCGTATTTGCGTCAGGATACGGAAATGAGATAGAACTGCCGCTTTGCAGGGTTGCCATCCTTTAGGATGTACCGTAAAACTTCCAGTTATTCCAAAATGCATGGGAAGATTTATAGGAAGATTTCCTATGTATTTCCTATGATTTGGATCAAGTAGTTTTTATTTAGTATCCATTTAAAATGAAGAACCTGATTGATAAATAAAGTAAGTCTAGGAAGACTATAAACAAATAATTTTGAAGATTTCTTGCCTCTTCCCCGTTTTTGTTTCCATTTTCCATTATTACTTTGCTTGGCCATTTACCTGTGTTTTTTCCCTCCGTTTCGCTATCGATAACAATTCAATGAGAAGCAATTGGAAAGTTGTGTAAAGTTTTTTGCCAGGCACCACCGCGTTACAAACTGTAATTGCAAGTTTCGTGCCTGACGCACATCACAAAATATTCGCTCGTGCCGTGGCCCGGCGTTGCCTCCTGTTTCCAGTTTCCAGTTTCTTTCCCTGTCTTGTTGTTATTATTTAAATGTAATTTTAATCAGATTGCGGCGATACTTTATATTTTTCAATTACACCGGCCTTGTCGGCTGGCCGTGGGCACCATCTGGATGTCCGCTTCTTCTTGCTCTCCGCCGTGGCATGATTTTTCAATTTTAACATTTTATAATGCTCTGGTTTGCCGGTTCGGGAAAAGTTTGGCTTATTGAACGGCGTTAAAAGAATGCCGGCAAAGTTCCAGCACTTAATTTGGCGTAATTGTTGCCAGCGGCACGACAGGACTTCGGCAAATGACAAGGGGATTTCAGTGAATGGCACTGGGAAGGGTTCTCAGGCCCATCCTCCCGAGAAATGGCTGATGGCGGCGACACGTGTTTATCTATTGAGCTGGCACAACAACACACAACCTAACGAAAAGTAAATAATATTAGTGGTACTTGGCAATGACAATGTGCATATGTGGCCCAGTATGGGCAGCAGACCCAACGGCCACAGCAGAGCACACACAAACAGGGATGCGGAAGTGCTGCTTGAGGCTTAGCAGCCAGTGAGGCAGGCTGGAATCACAGCTACAGGCGCAGAAATTTATTTACCTGTACTTATTTCCAGTTTAGATGGTATTTCTTAAGTCGCATTCATAGTTTTCTAAATATAAAGTGGTTTAAGATATGAGGAAATGTGCATTTGAGGTGTATTGCATTTTGAATAATGAATTTCATAATTCCTAACTAACTACACTTTATATAAATTGAAAATAAGACAACTATATAACTATAATTTCACATGGAAAATAAGATCCTTTTGAACAGACACTATAAACTTAGTTTCTTGCACTGGTAAAAGGAGTAAATATTAAAGACGAATTGGATGGAAAAATAAAGCAGAAGAACGCTCATATTTCACGCATGGCATCTCTGCCAATATTTTAATTTCACGCATTTTAGAATTAATGAAACTCTTAAGCATGGTAATAGAAGCCTCCATCTCTTGGCCTGGCTACAGTATCTAAGTTAGGGATCCATCTCATGGCCTGGCTACAGTATCTAAGTTGGGGAATTGACATTTCTCTCAGTGGAGCATCAGCAGCAGCAGAAGGCGGCATGAGTGGAGCCAGTGGGCAAAACAAACACTGGGCCAAATACAAACACAAATAAAAAGCCAAAAACCAAGGGGTACTGTGTGGTGGGACCGAAGCGGGCCTGAGTAGGCGGAGGAGGATTGAGGAAACGGTTCGGTCGGTGCTGCTTGACTTGTCACACATTGTGTTGTTGGGGCTCGGCTCGGCCTGGTCGGAAGTTTACTTAAGACCGTCGAAATAGAGGCATTAAGATCTTTACAGTTAATCCCTTGAGTAAATGCTGTGCGGTCGCGACGACAGCACTGCGGTGCGCGCGTGTGTGTGGGAGTGTGTGAGCTACCTGGTCTAGTTGTAGTTGAGGCATTAAAAAAAGGCTTAAAAGCTTGCCGAGCCCTGCAAAACGCTCGGGGCTTGCATATTGGTCCTCACTGCCACCCATGAATATTTCATTCCGCCTGATGACAACATGCCTGGCGGCTAAGTGCTTTAAACATTTAGCTTAATGCCGCCCGGCCCTCTTAATTTGCGTAGGGTTCGTCACGTATTTACCCAAATTGCGCATACGCCGCGTATGCTCCGTTGCAGAAATATTAAAGCGAGTTCTGCTGGAATTTATTTTGGTTTTTTTCGGTGTTGGGGCTAAGCCTGCAGCGCATCTGGCCTGGGCGAAAACCTTTTTACAACTTTTACACAGCGCAGGCGACTGAAAACCCACGGAAAACGAGAAAAAAAGAAACGGCTAAGCTGCCGGCGCCCTTGCCAATCTAAATAAGGTGGCTAAAGGCAATGCGAAAGGAAAAATGCGAGCGTGGGAGGGACGAGGGAGAAATAAGGAAAGCTGGCAAAGCAATGCCGGGAGCCAAGAGCCAAAGCTGGCGGTAAACGCAAAATAAAGTCATCACAAACATATTAGCAGCTAAAAACACCTGAGCAAATAGATTTATATGCACGATAAAGCACAGAGTAATTTCCCCTAGATCCTGTCAACCACCGCCCACCAAACAGCACGGAGAACGGAGACCGGAGCACGGGACACCAACCACCGCCCATCTTGGCCTACACGACGCCTGTTGCCTAAGCCGCAAAGTAGCTGGCAAGCCCAAGATAACATCACTTTATTGTAAGAAAGTTAAAACACAAAAATGCAAGCTAGAGTCCCAGCTGCGGCGGGCCCGAGTATGTGTGCTTTCGGCGTGGCACTAAAAAAATATCCGAAAAAGCCAAGTACCATGGCCACAGCGGATATTCTGGCCGGGGAACAACAAAACCAAAAGGTGGCGTAAAACTTCTCAATGCCGTTTGCCGCTGTTTTACGAGCCATTTCCGTTTTGGATGCTGCTCTTCCGCTCACACTCACACACACACCCACACTGGCACTCAGACGCCCACCTCTCGCGTTTTAGGTGTGAAATTATAAAATTTGTAGCATAATTCTAGGCTGCGACGCCGCCACCACCGCGCGGCAAGTGGAGCACGCGTGCGTCCGCGCTGTAAATACCTAGTCGCAGTCGTAGTCACAGTCGGAGTCGTAGTTGTGCCCGCGACTCCTCCGGGAAGTCGGCCAGTTTACGACTCCGGCAAGTGCACGTCAGGACACACACGTAACGCTTTTATTTCGTACTTAGCAGGACATTTTTGTGCACTTGCCCGGAGTGGAATTACTCTCACCGGGGACTGGCGAATCAAGGCGAAACTTGACTTGGCAACAAATTTTGGCATAATTCTTAAAGGAATGGGGCTTTCTTGAGGAAACTCCATAGGAAATACTACTCTTTATGGGTTTCCATATTATTATAAGGTAGAGTCTTTAAAACTTTTTTTCCTGTGCAAATTTGAAAATAAATAGAAATTTAATTCTTTTGCTAGGAAACTGTACCTGGCCCATGTGTGGATGAGGAGTCCCCATTCCATCCGCCGGTCGGAGCCATTTCCCCAATGATTTGTCGTGTGCAAGGGGGAGATTCGTTAGGCGAAAATGGCTGGCCGCGCTTCTTTTTTCTTTTTTTTGGCCAACAACTGCGGAGAAGGTCGACCCAGGCCATTAGCAGGATGCTTGACAAATAATTAGGGCAAAAACTATTAAGTTGTCGCTCGTACACTCGCACACCCACACACACGCACATGACTGATGACGTCCAGTGAAGGATGAAGCGGAGGACTCAAATTGACATTGCTCAACATGCCAGTCAAGTTGGCGACCAAAGTTCAGGCAAAAACGGCAAAGATTTGTCGCGGCTGGCAACTAAAAAAGTTAATTGCAGTTAATGACGACATTAATCACAAGAAAATGAAGCCGGGCGCAATGACAATAAGCACAAAGCGACAAATGAAGAGCCAACATGAAGCGTTCGCTGGTGAGGATGATGCACAGCGAGAAACCCTTCTAAGTTCAAGATTTCCCTATTTTCTTTGGCAATTATTCATGAAAACGTATTATTAAGCTTAGTGTTTCAAGTTAAATAGCCAGCATGTTCCAGCTTTAATATCTTTTATGTTAGTGCACCTGATTTCCCCCAGTGTGGCTACGCTGACACAGCTCCTGCTGCTATTTTCTGTTGCTGATGCTGAAGCTTGTTGCAGGCGAGTCCGGCGGGCCAGGCGCCTATTAACACCGATCCCCAGGACTTGGCCACTCCTCGTCCTCACAAAGGCGCCAAGACAATGGGAAAGTTGCGTCAGCTCCAGCTCTCGGGCTCTCCAGCTCTCCAGCTCTACAGCCCTACAGCTCTAGAGCTCACAGAGCCGGAGCGCAACAAGCGGCAACAGGAAGTGAGCGCGTAGTAGGAAAAGCAATTTTACTGCGAGTTTCCTCAAGACAAATAAGTCTGTTGGATCAAAAAGGACTTTCAGACGGGGCACAATAGAAATGAATTATAAGCGACAGGCGAGGGTGAGAGTGAGGGTGAGGGTGCGGGACTGGGAGTAGGGATAGGTGGTGGCAGTGTCAGCGATAATAATGAAGTAGCATGACTGATGATGCCGCCTTAGTGCAGCCTGGAAAAAGAACAACTTCGGCGAGGTCCATGCGATTAGGCGGCAATAAAGGCAGCGACAAGCCAGTAAAATGTTTTCCTTTGTTTTCCCCGCTCGCCGCCTTTGTTTTTCGCAGCTTTTGTATATTTATTGCTTTTGTTTTTTTCTTGGTTGCTCTCGCCGCTGTATGGAAATCAAAGTGGCTGTGCTGCGCTTCGTTTATATAATGAAAATGAGCTCGGCAAACGCTCTCATAGTTGGCATTAATTAAGCGAGATTCCCCATGAACTTTCATTGATTGTGCCGACGTTGGGATGACAGGAATTGTCAGGGGCCTGGAGTGGAGCTTGGGACTGGCGGTGGACCCGCGGGGACTCCTTGGCCGGTCAGGTAAATGAGCTGCACGTACCCCAGCTGATGACGCACGACCGCACAATCCAACCGGGAATCTGCAGCTGCCGGTGGTGGCTCTGGGCTGGCGGTGTCAAAACAAAGGAGTTTGCGGAATTTATGCAACATGAACATCTATAACTTATCCAATTAAAACTCAATAAACGCCGCCTGCCAGACCCGAGCAAATAGATGAAGATGCCAAGGCAGTCAGCCATCCAGGCAGTCAGCCACCCGGTGGCATCTGCCAAGTCCGGGGCAGGAGTTTCCGTCGGTTCAATAGCATCCAGGCTCAGTCCCTCGCCATCTTGGCTTAACACAGCGATTACAAGTGCCTTCAGCTTGTAATCCACTTTCGGAAATGCACCGCACACACTCTCGGCTAACCCAGCGCCATCCTGCCTCCAGGACGAGGACGGGGCGCCCCGGGAGTGACAGACACAAATTGAAGATGACAAAATGTCTAAACAAGTGAGTGGGAGTGTGTGGGTGAGAGGGCGTGGCAGCCAGCATATCTAGCGGAATAATCAATAAATTACACACCTGTCTGGCCACAGCAAATTTATATATCTCCCCGCATTGGCAGAGTTATGGCCATGACTTGGGGTAAGGAGCAGCAGCAGCACCAGGAGCAGCAGCAGGAGCAGGAGCAAAAGGAGCTAGATAAGACAAGCCGGGAGTGCATAGAAATATTTTTCACAGAGATTCCAGCGAGCGTCGGCGGCATTCCGCAGGTGCCGTCCCCACAAGATGCCAAGAACCGGTCCTTGTCCCCCGTCCGAGTAAAAGTCCTTTGCTAGGATATGGTCCTAGCTGCACTCAAGAAAAATATGTTCCATAAACTCTGATCAATATATTTAATAAACTTTTGGGGATTAAGCTGGTGTTTTTATGGTCAATTCAAAAATCCGCAATAGCTTTATCAACTCATATAAATTACATATTAAAAAAGTAATCAATAAATAAGCAGATGTTCGCCTAACTACATTTGAGTTTAAAGTGCAATAATTAGTGCAAATCACTCAGCAGGCTTTTAATCAGCTTTACTGGACCATTAAACTTTGACAAAGTAAGCGCTAAGTCCTTTTAATAAATGCTTAAATGCAATTTGGCTTATTGTGGGTTTAAATATGGAAAATGGTAATAGAGTTGGGCAAAATAGCAATACTAGCTGTTTTGTGTGCAATTAAACACTAAATCTTTATTATGTCACAACTTAACATATCCTGATTATAGGACTCTGTAATTTCTGCCAGTGCAGTTCCTCCGCCTGAGCCTTAATATTTCACGCTAGCTGGGTTTTCGATTGTGTTCGGCTCGGACTTGCCGTGGGCTTACCTATGTACTTGTCTGGTAATTGCTCTGCCCAAGGGCTGGACCGGCGCTCTGCCTGGAATTTCCCGGCAAGGAGAAGGGATGTGAGGGGCTGGGAACAGGAGCAGCAGCAGCAGCAGCAGGAGCAGGAGCTCTTGGCCTGGAGCTGGCCAGGACTCGTGGCACTGAGTGAGTATTTGTGCGTGCCACACTGACAGGCAGCATTGCGAGGCGGCACTGAATTTTTGATTTATGTGCCTTACTTATGCTTTTACTTAGTTGTCTGCGGCCAGCGCCTCCTCGGCCTCCCTGGCCTTCCGTTTCCCTCTCCCCATTCCCACGCTCACCATTCCCCGAGTCTTATGGACGAGCCACCAAATTGATGCTAAGTGCTTGGGTGCGCGTGCGAAATGGGTTGGCGGGGAGCTGGAGCTGGAACTGGAGATGGAACTGGAGCTGGAGCCGGAGTAGGTCCTGCCCACACGAGACTCTCACACACAATTCCGTGGAGGAGCTACACACACTCTTTAGTTCCCCGGCGCACACACACATTTACGCATATTAAATACCATCCTTGGAGAGTCATCAGCATTCCTCGAGCGGTTTTTATTTCCGTTTTCATTAGTTGCTTTTTACACAAGCGACACTCACCCACACAGCCGCGCGTAATAGCATTAATGTCTCGTTTACTTCTTCTCAGGACTCTCACTCCCTTCCCCTCTGTGTGTGTGTGTGTGTTATGTCAATGGCAGCCATTTCTATGTTTGCTCACGTATTCAGCTGTTGACATTCCAGTGCACTGAAGAGCTATGGCATCGGACATCGGACATCGGACGCTGGACACTCCAGACATACACCGGACACTGAGCGAGTGAAAAATGAAATGAGAAATCGTCCGCTATAATTTGCAGCATCAACAGGCGATTGTCGCCGGCAATAAACGAAGGATTTCCATTTAGCAATATCCATGACTTGGCACAAAGGACTCAATGCTATTAATTGAGTTCTGAGTTGAGAGAGCTTGAGTGGATAATTCTATGGAAAATAATATATATTAAGCTATGTAAATCCACCACAGCTCTTAAGAAATAGCTGTGCGGCTAAGATAGAGTTTCCAGCTAGTAAAGCTTAAAATTACCTTACCTTCTTTTCCTATTCTTTCTGTTAAAGCTTACAGAAAAATAATTTTAAACCATTTATCCCTAAGTTCGTTAAGTACAATTTACCTCATTTAAACCTTCAAGGGTAGCAAGCCGCTCTTGGAAATTTACAATAGAAATATTATTAATATTTTGGTTAGTCAACACTCAAAGTTAGGCGCTACAAGGGGTTAATTTCCACATCGGATTTAAATACTTAGCTCTCTCTTGCCGGCGGGGCCGTGTGGGCCGGTTGGAGGCCGGATTTTCGGGCGCTAATCAAATCACGTACTTAGCCAAGTAAAATACATGCGCAGAGACCCAGAAGCAGGACCGCCGTGGAGCGTGGAGCGGGTCCCGAAGTGAAGGCAACTCAGAAGTGCGCCATACATTTTGTACACTCCGCACTTGGCGGACTCTGCGGGAGGGGCTGGGTTCTTCTGCTCGAGGACGTCTCCCAAGGAGGCCGCGCATTAATAGCTTACATCGGTGTGTGCGTTTCTATGCCACATGTACACACATGCGGAGCAAACTTTGATGGCACAAAGGCAAATTACGAGCGCATTTAAACTGGGGCGTGAGTGCTACTTAAATAACTCATTTAGGGGCCCAGAGCCCCCAGAAGAGCAAGTGAGAGGGGGTAGGTGGAGTTAGAGAGAGTGAGAGTGTGAGGGTGTGTGTGGTGTGTGTGCGACTCCAAATCAACAATAAAGTTTGTCATCTCAATTTGCTTATTACCAGCAGGCAACCGCCGAACTTCCTTATTAATGGTGGGGCGACTGCAACGCCTCTGACCCTGCACCCCTCCACTATCCCTTTCCCTTACCCTCTGGCAGGATAATTTGCAATATGCACATGGAAAATACTTTAATACCTTAAACCTTAAACTTGGAATTCTAATTAACTCCCTCAGAAGTCTCATTTAAAAGGCTCCGAAATATGTGAAACTTTGAGCAGGACATCCAAAGAAAGTAGGAGGCAAGGTAAACCAAACGGTTTCTGTGGCGCCCCAGGATAATCCCGCATCGATTGACTGCAGCGGAGATCCGGTAAGGCCTCTGGCTAACATTTGTTGGGTTTTCTCGCCGTGCAACACGGCACCGCGACAAAGTTTTAATTCCCGGGGTTCCCTGACCAGGGCGGGGCGGAATGCGGCCAATCGCCCTCGAAGAACCGCAAAATGGCAGAGCGAATGGCAGTGAGGTGTGTCCTGTGGCACATCCTTCCCGTGTCGCTGCCATGTCTTGCGGTTAGCAGCACGTCGCAAATTGCAGAATCCATAATTAGTGTCTGTCATGGCGACCCCGCACACTCGGCCAGCCGCGACACCCCCTGCCAGTGCTCCAGATCCGCTTCCTCCGCCGCCGCCGCCGCCGTCGTCCTTCGAGCACTCGCGAAGGCGCGGCTGAGCTGCACTTGAGTGGCTTGGCAGCTGCTCTAATTGCAAGTAAATATTTTATGCGGCAAGCCAGTTTTAATTGCCAGCTGAAATAAATACGGAATCATTATAAAATTATTTAAAATGTGTCCGAGGTGGAGGCGGCGCTCGCTCGCTCGCTCGCTCTGGCCCACATTTTGTAGTGGCAGCAAGTTTTAATGATGCCCCCTGCTCCACTCCACGGGATCCACTTTCCCAAGCACTCGCACTCGCACTCGCACTGGCAGTTGCAGTCGCAGTTGCTCGTTTCTGGCCCGGATAAATGCAGAAATCACGCAAATTATCGAAACATGCGCAAGCACACACTCAAACTCCTGCGACTTTGCCGCATAAATCTTGCCGAAGTCAAAAAACATAAAAAAACTTTGCCGGCGAACTGGAGGGAGCCGCGGCAGAGGCGACGGAGAAAAAATATTCTATAAATCTTGAGGTAGCGGCGGCCAGGAGTCCGTACTCCTGGCACACAAAGACGAACTTTCCACTGCCGCAAATTGCAAAACTTCAACATTATCGTATGAAGTGCGAACATGGCGCAATCGATTGGAAATCGCTGGCAGCAGCCAGTTAAGGTCAGTTTTGGCCTCAGCACCGCAATCAAGGCCCGCAGCGGCCGTCCAATGGGGCAGAAAATACAACAAAAATATGTTTAAGCCACTCAGAGTGAATATTAAATAAATAAAAAAAGAACCTCTCAGTTGTTGCCCCCTGTGAGGGTTGAACTCACGGCCTTTGGTTTACGAGACCAACGCTCTACCACTGAGCTAAAGGGGCTGTTTCTGACGAGCGTCAATTACCCGGTACATGCTAGCGCCCTCTACGATCATTCTGGATAACAGAACGGCCGCCTTCGCGCCGGGTGGCAACGCTGCGCCGAAACGTTAGAAGCAGCGCAGCGGCGGTTCTGATTGGCGTCTTATCGGAACGAAAACATCTTATTTGCTTGTACGAACAGCGATCGCGGCCAACTGGAAGATCGTGTGATGGAAAATTTACAGAATTTTAGTTAACCAAAAATTGGTTTTCAGTGATAATGAATTTTATCAATTTATTACCGCTTTTTGTAGGAAACATTACTTTGCAACTATTAAAATTAAGGATTATATTTTTAAAGATTTTCGTCAAATTTATATATTTAAATTTATGTACTTTTGGGATATTCTTATTTCTTTTCCTTATTTACTGGAAATATAAGTAATATAATACAATTTTTCATATATTTCTTGAATTGTTTTGAACTCAATTGTCTGAATAATGATAAAGTTTAATCAAAATATATTTTGGTAATATAATAATAAATATAATCTGTACTACATTATTTCTTAAATTATATTGCATTATCACGGCACTTGCTCTTTCTGTTTATCTTGCACTATAATTACAAATATTGTTGTATTTTTTAGCAACAAAGCGTAATTGTAATTCTAACAAAATGCCTGGATCTTAAAACAATAAACCCACACTACCATGGTTAACAGCGATTTCATTTCTTGTTCTGACATGGCCTGAAGCGGCCTCGTAATTGTAATTGTAGCGCCTCATGCCTGTGTCTCCCTCAGATTTATCGGAGTGCATGTCGTACATTTTAATGGCCTTTGGCAATCGCTCTAATTGCCGAACACATCTCCCATATCAATATCGACGTCCCGTCATCTCCTCGGCCAAATGAGGCGTGCGAAGGCCGCTGACTTTCACGACGCTGCCTGGCCTGGAGTTGCTCGGTCTTCGGAGTCTTCATTGTCTGATTCATTGTTTTCTCAGGAATTATGGCGAGCGGCGCAAAGTTTTTCGCCAACTGCCAAATGCAATTTAGTTGATAGGATCAAAAAATCGCTGGGCTTTGCCTTCGTCTTCTTCTATCGCAGTCCGCTCGAACTTGGCTTGTCATCGTCCTTCTCCTTCGCAGTCTCACTTCTCCTCGGCGAACTGCATGTAAAGTGACTTGCTGGCTGGGGGAATTTTACGATTTAAATGCGATTTACGGCGCTAATTCGTTGTGGCAGTGGCAGCCAGAGCAAGTCGGCGGCGGCAGCCTGGCAATCGAAAGGGCCAGGACTCGAGGACTCGGTCTGGGCTCCTCCGCAGGCGAGCCGGTGTCTGGCTGCCTTATAAACCATAGCATACTTTTCAGCATCATTTGATTCCGGGCGCATTTATCATAATGGCTGCGGCAAACGTTGGCGGCTCCACGGCTCCGCACAATGGCAGCGAATGCAATTTTACGCTGAAAAGTTCCCAATCTCATTTGGCGGAGGTTCGAGCGGGTCAATTATTTGTTCGGGCATTAGTTCAATTACAGCAGATATGAAAGCCCCCAGCGAATGGGGTTTAGTCTGCGGAATTCGAGTGCACTCAGCTATGATGCGTCATTGAGGACTGATCTAAATTTATATACTACATTTTTAGGTGTTCTGAGGGTTAGTTGCTATATATTTACGCGCTTGTAATAATATATATATAATAAATGGCAAATCGCCTGATTTAGGCATCCATTAATGGAGTCTCGGAATAAATGTCAACTTGAATCAAAAGGGGTATATGAACACTCCTTTGACTTGTTACTATTAAGTAACTTCTAATGGCAGAGATAGTGAGAAAATATGGAACTATGTAAGTGCCAAGATTTCGTGCCCCCGGAATACAATTTAAATTCCTTGGATTTTGTGCCACTCCAAATTGATTTCCATTGTACGGCACACGGCATTGTGCCTGGCCATCTCCTCATTTTCCATTCTTCTCGCCAGTCAGCCAGCCGGTCCTCCAGCTCTGCTCCTTCGTATCCCTTTTGCTCCTGCCTCTGTCTCTTCCGTCTGGTAATCTTTTTGATTTCCCAACTATTTCTAATGCGATTGCTGCCGTGCATTATGGCCGGGCCAACAATTGGTTTTTGCGGAGCTCCTCGCACTCGTTGTCATCATCTTATGCCACCTTATTGGGATCTTCTGGCGCTACTCCTGCTGTCTGCGGTCCTCGAGTGCACTCGTCGGTGCTTGAGCTCCTCGTCTATGTACTGTGCCTGTGCTGCCACTGGCAGAGCCACAACCTCATTCACATCCAAGTCTCGATCCCGGGAGCCAGCTTCAGCTTCAGCTTCAGTCTCAGCATCAGAAGCAGGAGCAGCAGCAACCAGAGGCATTGTCAATGGCAATGCAAGGCCTGCTTATAATGGTAGGCAAATTTCGTTATCAGCAAAGCGGCAACTGCTTTTAATGCGAGTGTCTCCTAGAAATACCCGTCTACTTTGGACACTGTGAAAAAGGATATGGCGAGTTTAAATCACAAGAGAGATAACTAATAGAGGAAATGGGTTTTATAGGAAGAGTTTCAGGGACTCAAAGTAATAGTCATTAGTGCCTTTAATACAAAACACCTATCAAGTATTTTTAGATACAGTTATTAAGTTAAGATAAAGATTGCTGTGTGACTTCCCCTTTGCGGCAGAATGATGACAAACCTCAGCGGAATTTCTGCCTATGTATGAACCACTCGACGCGAGTGGCGTGTACGATTATTCAACACTAATGGCTTGATAAATGCGATTTTGAAATTGAGCTGCCGTCGAGCGTTTAATTGAATAAGCGCGGAGCAGGATGCCAGCTATCAGGGCCCACATATCGGGCCATGCGATTACAAGGACCAGCAGCGAGGACTGCGACTAATTAGTGGCTAATTCAGAGCGTGTTAATATCAACTCTCAGCGAATCTCAAGGCGTTTCGCATATTACAATTAAACACGGCGCAAGGTCAGGCTTCGGAGAGTCCTGTTTGATTTATGGCCGCGTCCTTGGCGGTTGTGCTTTTGTGGCTGACAGGAAACTAAGTGCGAATCATTTAGGAACTGGCCTGGAATTGAACAACCAAAGGGAGCAGGGGTTGGCAAGGGAGCAGCAAGGGAGGGCAAGTCAAGGCAAACTTTTAATAATAATTTGCAAATAAATTACAAGCAAGTTGGCGGCCATTAGGGGGAACCAATTGCTACTGTTGCTACTGTTGCTACTGTTGCTGCTCTGGCTGTACATTAAGAACTCATTGGCATAAATTGCAATTTAATGTCTGCCCGCTGTGGCCTCGGTAACATCATCTTGCTGTTGGTGAATTCATTTTAAATTCGCCCGCCGGCATTGCCAAATAGTTGAAGCGTATTTATTGCTGCCCCGGCCCCGGAACTTTTGCCATTCCTTTGATACGTACGTATTGCCACTGCCACAATGGCCACAATTCAAGCGGAGGCAAGGAGGAGCTGCCTGCCGGCTGCCGCCTGCCGCCTGCCGCTATCAGCTGGTGCTGCATTACGCATACGACCCATTGGCAGGCAGACTCCGCGGAACGCCGGCATTTTATAGCTTCGCACTTGTGTGTTTATGGATTCGCACCTTAATTTGCCTGTTGTCTGATTTCAGCCCCGCTTCCCGCCGCCCCTCCGCTGAATTAATGTGCTTATATTTCAGGGAAATTGCTCGCTACCGGATCGCCGAATGGTTCATTCCTTGGCCCCAACCCCGGCCACGTCCCCGGCTCCAGCTCCGGCTCCGGCTACGGCTCCTGCTCCTGCTCCGGCTGCGTTCGCCTTTCAGTTTGTCATTTATTTGTGTGCGCCCCTGTTTAAATTCCCTTTGATTGTTCTGCGAGCACTTTAATTAAAGTGCCGGTCCGAGTTAATTACGCTGAGAATGAATGAAAAGCGGTGGCGGCGGGAGCCAGCGGGCAGCGGCGAAGGAGGAGTGCGGCAAAAATATTTCCTGGTCGTTAATATGGCTGAGAGCGCGAGGAAGAGCTGGGTGAAATTTGTTAAATTCAATGGCGGCAAGTGCATAAAAATGGCAGCCAGCCAAGTGCAGTGCCACTGCCATTGCCACTGCCACTGCGACTGCGAGCGGGGTAATGAGCGAGTGTCCTGCATCTTGACGCCCCTCCGCTGCCCCCATAATTGTGTATGTAATTGTAAACGCTGAATTAAACAAGCGTCATTAAAATGTAATTAATTGTAATTTACGTGCGCGTCGCAAGGTGTTGGCGGGTCTTCGTCGCTTTCGCCGCCGCTTCTTCTGCCATTCCCATTCCCATTCCCATTCCCTTTCCGTTTCCGTTCGTTTTTTTATTGTGTGTGTTTTCTTTTTTGAGATCAGTGCACAGTGCGTGCAATAAAAATTCTGAGCAGCGCCATTCCTGACAGCAGGGCTTAATGACTTTTTCATGGCCATCAGCAGGAGCATCAGAGCCCGATTCACGACTCCCAGCTGCCAGATCCCGTACAGAATCTGGCTTGTCTGGGGCCAGGTCTCATTGTAATTAATTGAATTGCAATCGATATGAAAAGTTAATTTACATCTGTCCTGGTTAATTTGATTAAGGCCACCGCTGGGCCCACGCACGAATCAATTGCGTAATTTATACCTCAATATGCTGGAAAAACAACGGCAAATCAACCGCAGAAAAGCGGCATTGCGTAAATATTGTACTACGCTGCGTATGCGCAATCAATTGAGCGGCAAAACACTTGGCCGAACTCAATTATAATGGCCATCGTCAGGAAGGAGCCCACGAACGAGCCCAGTGCCGGATCGGACGGGAATGGCCGGGACAGTCCGTTTAATGAGCGCCACAGTCTTGGAAATTGATGCGAAAACATTTGCATTTGCATAAATAGCAGCGAGCGGCGGGCAAACAAAATAATTAAACGGAGCGGCAGCGGAGATCGAAGGGAGCGAGAGGCGGGACTTGCCCAAGAAAAATGGCGCGTTTACATGCAAATTATGCCAACTCCGAGAGCCCGGCAATAAAATGCGCTATGTGCAGTGGCGAGGAGGGAATCTAGGGGGCGGGAGCTGCATAAATATTTACATGTGGCAGCCCTGCCGCTGCCGCTGACATACCGGGCAACATTTGCATATTTTAATTATAAGTGCAGCACTGCAGCAACAGCGGCGCATTTGTCATTTTCATAACGGACGAGCACGAGGAGCAGCTCCTGGGAGAGCTGGCAGGACCTGGCTCCTTGCTGCTCGCTCCTCATACCTCACACCTCGCAGCTTGTTGCTTGCGTTCTTAGCCGCAGTTCAATGAGCAGAGCAATGTCCCTTTGCCTTTGCAAGGACCTTCGATGCCGTCGCCGTCGCCTTCGCCATGGCCATCGCCCACACACACACACACACACACACTCCACTCGCCCGCCGGAATATATACGCTCCCATTTATCTGCGCCGGGACTTTGATGGCTCCGGGTCAGGGCACTTTGGCTGCAGCGAGCTGCTTGCGTCGCTGCCAAGATTCCTGGGCGTCCTGGCCGCAGGAAGTCCTTCGAGTAGGGCATCCACGTCTCGCACTTGCGCGGAGAAGATAATCTAGTTTAGTTCCCAGTTTTTCGATTTAATTTTGCAACACGCTCGCAGCTGCTGGCGCAACTTGGCTCCCGCTGCTCCTGCTGCTTGGCTTGGCTTGAAGGATAACGCGAGCAATGACACGGAGGGCGGCAAGGACCCCAAGGAACCCCTGCCAGTATTAGATTCATTTTCAGCTGTTACCCCCCGCCATTTATTTAGATTTCTCTCTGCTCTACTCGCTTGCGGGCGCCCTTTCCCGCTCCGGGTTTAATTGACTGTGGCTAAGTTGCCAACAGCCAGCAATCCAGCAGATCCACTCCCGCACATCCTGCTTAAGCTGCAACTTTCGCCCAACTTGCCACGGCTCCTTATCGCCGAGTGGAACGGAAGCGGATGATGCCCACATGGAAGATGCCGAATACCGAATACTCGGCTCGAGCCCGAACCTGGAGCCGCGATCGATCGGGTAATCCCTAAATAGCATTAGTGCCCGGCCAGCCCCGAATGCGGCAGTTCAAAAGGTGCAATCAGGCATTTTCATAATCGCATAAAGTATTTCCTACAATGCTACCCACACACGCCGGAGCAATCAAAGATTCAGACACTCCTCCGGCTTGCAGTTATCAAACAAAAAACTGCACAAGTACAATTGAATTTGTTCGCAAAAAGGACTTAACATACCGTTCCGGTGCGAGGACCAACAAAACCATTCGAGCGCACCGCCAAAGAGCTGGGAAGCAGCCGGAGGTAGAGCGGCATGCAAATAGTCAGGACACAGATGCACGTTATGAGACAGACCTGGATACAGAGGGAGAAGTATCATTATTTTATTAAGAAGTATCAATTTTATTTGTCAGCTAATTAAAAGAAAACCTTACCCGACTCCTGCTAAGCCTCACTCTGTCACAAAATAAAGAGGTTTTAAGGAATAAAATGTCAGTTAAGATTAATATTTTCTTCCCGTGCACCTCGGCGAATCGAACAAAGCTAAGGCGCTTATAGCTCCAGCGGGGGATACAATAGGAGACCCGAATCGGAGCTCTTGAAGATGCTTGCTCAATATGCTGGGATGCCGTTTGCATTTGGGAAAGACAATGCCCAAGATGTGTGCGGCCACGAAGGATGGAGAGGAGTGGTGGCTTTCAAAGGAGCTGCAGGAGCGCGGAGGGATCGAGTCGAAAGGTGGAAGGCAACCAGTCAAGCATTCGGTTTCGGGCTACGCAATTTGCTGCTCGATTGTCTTGTCTAGGTCGAGGAGCACTGCGACTGCCTGCCGCCTGGCAGTCTACCGCTCGGGAGCCCTTGAGCAGCACCATAATTCAATTGATTCCTGGCAGCATTATACCCGAATGGCCATTATGTTTATCGCTGCCAATAATGATGGAGACCGAGGGCAGGCGCCGGAGACCTGGATACTTGGGGGCCAGGAGACATTCACCTGTTATCCTGTTAGCCTCTTTTTTCAATTGCATGCACTCGGCTCTCAAGGCAAATGAGCTCTACATGATTACGATTTGGTTCAAGTGACTTGCCTTTGACGTCACATCCGAGCGGAGGAACTGCGAAGAAATAAATGCGAAACCCCATGAATATGTGTCCTTAGCATGAGGATACATATCATACATAAGTATAAGTATAGAAACTGTCAGCCAGTTAGCATAAGGAGCTTGGCCTTGCGGGGGCTATCCACTCTCTCTCTTGATGAGAAAAAGGCCCGCCGAGCATCCTACTGAGCAAGGACACGCCGAAAGGAGCGAGGATTGGGGCTCTGTCAAAGCAAAATTTGCAATTAATTTTTTGATTGAAACCGCTGAGGAGATTGATTCGCAGTTGATGAGGTTGGGCAGGCAATCCCAAAAAAGAGATGGCCCAAAGGACAGTCAGGGGAATTGAGCAAACAAATCCGAGGGTAGGGACTTCGACAGGCTTCCTGCCCTGGAAACTCAAATAAAACGTTGGCTTTAATTAATAAATAGCAAAGACAATGAAATCATAATTCGACAAAAGGTTTTGATTATGCGGCCGGAGAAACACAAACACTGAGTTGTCCCCAAAAGCGAAACAACGACGGAACACAACGGACTGCAGTAGATTAATCAACTTCTGTCCGGAAGGACGGCCGGCGGAGGCTGGCTACGGTCAGTGAGCTCGTCATTTGCATAACTTCAAATGCATTTGCCAGGGGCGGTGGGACGGACGGACGGACGGACAGTCGGTCGTTTGTTTGTGCGCAATAATCATAAGTTTCAGCTTAAGTTCACAAAGTAAGCGCGCCCTTCCTGGGCTTGACCTTTGACTTCTCCCTGGAGCGTGCGTGTGTGAGTGGTCAGAGGTCAGGTCCTTTCACTTTGCTTCATATGCAAATGGAAACAGGGAAATTCTTTGTCTCGGACCCTTAAAGTTATTATTTGCCTTATTTATTATGCATTGAAGTTGCGTCAAGTGCAGGCGCCCGTCTTCGTCCTGTCTCCGCTTCCTGCCTTAGAGGAGGCATAATTAATATTTATAATCGGAGGCCGCAAAACACACACAAATTCAACCGCACGAAATAGTCCGTGTAATTAAGAATCCTGCGGAAATAATACTTTAAGTGGACAGTTGTGGGCCGCGCCGAGTGCCCCCGAATAGCTGACAATCGGCACGTGATCAGCCTGCAAAATCACCCTGGCTATAGCCATAGCCGTAGAAGTAGCTCCAGTTCTGCAGTCCTCGAACCGTGATTTAAAAATAATTAAACACGTACAGCGAATAACTGTAATTTCAGAGACGCGCAGCGAGGCGGTCGCAGTTTTAAAATTAACATTTTTATTTATTTGAAATCAACGCGTCGGCTCATTGAGCTGACACTCAGCATGTCGCGCTTCCTTTCGCCGGCGAGTCCTTCGCCCTGCGAATGATTACGATGGGTGGCACGGAGTGGCATCAAGTACCCTTTGGGGCATTGGGCACGGACACGTTGGCCGCCGGACGGACACGGGACAAATCGCTAACGGCGATGCTGATGGTGGCGGTGGCAATTATTTACATACCCGCATATTGAGCTGGCCAGCGGATTACATTCGTGAATGGCTTTCGAGCGGATTTCCAAGCAAACTGACACCGCAACGATCCGATGCTCGATGATTCGATGCAGACAAAGTCCTGCCACAAACTGGATGTTGTGGGAGCTTGGTGAATTCCCCCATGTCCTTTTATTGTACACCTCCTCCAGTGTTGACAGGGCTTAAGTGGCAGGAAGAGCATATTTTTGAGAGCAGGAAACCTTTCAGGAAAAGTTGGTAATTTTATTCAATAAGATAAACGGTTTTCACTTTAAAAGAATGCCATTAGAGTGGCTGATCTACCTTAGACTGATTCCTATAGGTATTTTCACTACTTTTATCATTTCTACGAAGTTATAGATTGTATTTAAGCCTTTTGTCAATATGAATTACAATCAAATATTGTAAAAGTGTGTTCCCAAAAATATTTTAAATATGTAGAAAACCACTAGCTGGTCTATTTTCTTAAGAAAGTCTTTACAATATATTNGAGCAATATATTCCCTAAGAAAAGTCTAGAGTTCTCTATATAGCTCATCTGTCAACACTGCTCTCTGTGTCCAGCACACAATTTATATATAATTATACATTACATTTTATATTTTATTAGATTATATTAGAGCAACTAAAATATAAAAGTAAAGCAATATATTCTTTAAGGAAAATCTAGAGTTCTCTATATAGCTCATCTGTCAACACTGCTCTCTGGGGAGTTGGCCTGCCAGAGGACTGATACTCCGGTGTCCAGCACACATGCAACAGTTTGCTCGGGGATCCTGCCTGGCCAGAGACGAGACAGAACTGCCACTCCCACGCCCAGTACCCACTCCCGTTGTGGATGCAGTGCTTCCGGAGTGCGAGCGGGCTTTTGTGCTCGGCTTAAGCGAAACGGCTTTCATTTACATCAATGCTGCTGCTGCTGGTGCTGTGGCCTTCTACACCGGAAGTGTCTCATTGACCATCCATCCGGCAGGCTGCGCTGTCACGCCTCACGTCTTTGCCAGCCCCGTCCCCGTCCCCGCCATGTGTAAGGCTTGTTCCAGCCCACTTCCTGGCCCGGCTTAGTGCATCTGTGTCCGGGTCCGGTCCTCGTATTTGTATACGTCTGTCTGGGCGGTGGACCGCCGCCTCCCCAGTGGGTCCCCGACTAACGCATTAATCCTTGCTTTGATTTAGGACCAATCAGTGTGGGATCCCCATTGTAGCCTATGCAATGCACAGTGTGGCATCCCCTCCTGTCCATTGTCCTGGCATCGCATTAGGTTGGATCTCTCTCGATGCTCATAAGAGCCAATATGGTGTCTAGCAAATCAAATCAACTCTCCGGGCCCCGAACAAGGCTTAATTCGAATCGACAGACAGCCACAGGTTATCCTGCAACCGCAGAGCGTCCCTGACCAGGCTTAAATGTCCCCGTTTGGCAACTGATTTATCCTGAAACAGCCTGATTAACTGATGCTTAGTGGGAATTTCGATGCTGCGACTAGCTAATCTAATGCCAAACTTTAAACTTGTGAGCTTGGTTGAAAAGTGGTTAAAGATTAATTCAACTAATAGCTATTTCTTATAATAGATACTGGGAAATCCTTGAATTAACCTCCATATCCTCGAGTGCAGTTATCGCATCCTCTCCTGACATCCTTTGCTACCATTTTGAGGGTAGCCGTAACCGGATAGGCAACCCCTCGAAATAATAAGGCTGTTCAGTGGACACAGCAGTAGCCAAGTCTATCCCCACCCGGCCACTCTAAGTTGCCTCCTGCTTCCTGCCTGTGGAGCTACTGTCCCAGTTTGGAACTGGCGTCGATTCCCTTATCGAGTGCCCGCCTGCCCCGGGGGCTGATTCAGCTGTTTGTCGCGGCCTTTGCGCGTTCTGTCACTTCAGCACGTTTCCTGGCCAATCCATCGGAGCTGCCGCTGCCGATGCCGCTCCTGCTGCCTCTGCTGCCGTGGGTTAATGGCTGTCCCATCAGGAGCCGGTGCACCCCGAAGCCCGCGGGGGCCATTGCAGCTCACCATTAAGCGCACCGTTCCTTTGAGCCGGCTGTCCATCACGTGGCACCGGCTGCACATGGCTGCAGTGCCGCACAGTGGGAGCCATCACTGCTCACGGTCCATGCACAGGAAAAAACTAAATAGAAACAGTGTCATTGAAAATCTAGAGCCTTGATTGACACCTTGGCTGACACACTTTCAGGTATACGTCTTTAAATCACTTTAATGATACACTTTACCTCCGAAACTCTGCCAAGAAGTATCTGATTTCTGAGTTAACCTGTGACACTTATCTAGGTAAAAAAGTAATGAAAAATCTCTAGATTTGCACCAAGGCTTCACAATTAATTACAAAATTGTTCACCAAATATATTTCCTGTGTACATAGACTTTTGCGTGTGTCCGCTACCCGGTTGGGTACCAGAAGCTGAAAGCTGAAAGCCGAAAGCTGGGCTCTGGAAACTGTCCGCATCTAAGCGCGAAGGGTCCGGCATCTGGCATAATGATGGCCATCGGCAGGTTGCGGGACAACCTCCTCCGCCGTAGCTCCTCATCCCCGCCTGACCTCCGAGCCCCTCTGAGTGCCGATTGCTGTTGACATGCCTTTCATTTTAGACGACAGCACTTCCTGCTCAGCCAATTTTCCCCGGCTCGGCTCGGCGGCAGGCCGACAATCGAGCGTTGTTAAAGCAGGAATCATCGGGCAGCTCCTGGTGGGCAGCTCCTGGCGGACAAGAGAGTGTCATTGATAAATTCGAAGGATATCTATTCTTAAATAGTATTGGAGAAGGCAACATGCTTTGAGTCTTTGAACTTTTATTTAATTTGTGTTAAGCAATTTATTTAGCGTTAAGCTGGAGGCCTCTGCTGATGTTATACTTTATTTCGCAACGAAATTTATTTAATATGAACTTTTATTAACACTTTATAATTATCTTAAATTAATTTGCGATGAATTATGGCATTTCTCGATTACTTTTGTATAGTATATATTTTATGTATAATAAAAGGGGTATCTTGAGGTATATATGTTCAGTATTTCGTCACCAACTTTGTGTATATGTCCTAGAATCAGACAGTTTAAAGGGATGGCCATTTAATAGATAATTCCAGCATATTGAGGATTCGGAATTGCGATTTAATGCTGCCAAGGCGGAAGAGGTCAGTGGCCGCCAGGACACTAGGGGAAAAGGATAACATTGGGGCTTGACATCAGACGGCGTCGCCGTTTTTATGAGATGTCAAAAACCAGTAAAATCGTCGTTGTGCAATGAAATATAAATGCCAAACAAAATTGTATTCGGTGGCGGTTGTCAGCCACTGTTGCTGGCGGCGTCTTTGCGTCTTTTGCAGCGGAAGCGGAAATGATAATGCAGTTGACGTGCAGCGGGCAGGAACAATTGCAAACACACACTGACAGCTGGAAGTATGCACTCTCAGTGCTCTCTGGAGGTGGGGCCAAAAAGTGCTGGCCATTTGTCGCTTTTAGCAGTGAAATTTGATTTATTCTAAAATGATAATCTACATGAAGATATATTTAAAATTTGTTAGAAAAATTCCTGGAAAATAAGTATATTTTGTCCCAGAATAACTCTATTCGTTTATTGAGTTTATTAGGGCATTATTCGTATTATAATTTTTCTTTGTACTTTAGACATTTGTGGAATGGTTTAATTATACTCTTGAAACTCTTTCAGAATAAATAGCAAAAAGGAGCAATTTTAATAATTGTGGTAAGGAATGGAATTAATAAAAAGAGCTGACATGATGTGTTATTAATAAAATCTCTCTCTTGATGTTATTACTTATTATTTTCCTATTAAATATTATTAGTTAGGTCATATTTTTCACACATTTTTTTAGTTAATCAGGGATATGTTCTCAGCTCTACTGGCCAAATTCAATCACAGTCCCAGGGGAAGTGGCAGTGGCAGAGGCTCTTTTGCAGTTGCAGTGGCAGTTCCTGTCTGTGTCACTTTATGCGAAACAATAAATTTCATCGCGAAATTGATGGACTTTTGCTGGCTTCGATAGCGCTGATGGCTGAATGGCAAAGCTCGCAGCTGGGGAACAGGGAGCTGGGAGCCCGGGGCGGCAAAAGCTGGACGTCAGAGCGGAGCTTGAATAGCGCCAACCAGTTTGGCGGCTCGAAAGCTCGGCGCATGAGGTAAGCGGAGCGATCGCGCCGCGGACCGCTCACAGAATTGAGCGTGAAGACTTTGCGAACGGTTGACAGCGGACACAGCAGACACTGCGAAAGAGACAGCCAGCGGAGCGAGTGAAAGAGAGAGCAACAAGTTTGCCAGTGGAAATTTTAGTAACGAAATGCAGTGAATACCAGTCAAGTGAATGCAGCAAACAGGCTGAAAGAGCTCGAAACCGAAATAAACAGACTCGCAGCAATTTAAAGCTCATTATGAACACAAAGGCAGCCGAAGTGAAACAAACGAAAAACACTGAATCCCGCATCAGCATCAGCAGCCACTCTGAGTGAATCTAGTTTAACATTTCGAAAAGTCAGAGCCCAAAACAGCAACAAGTGAAAGAGCCAGACAGAGACGGCGAGAGCGGGAGGTGCGCAGCGGGCCGCCAGCGAGAACGAGACAAGCGACAGCGGAGACTTTCGCAGCTCCAGCGTTGATTTTGCATGCGCACGCCAACCAGATCCAGATACAGTACTGCCAGCCACCATCCACCAGCCACCAATCCAGGGTATCTAACTGGGCCTGAGAAGCGAGTATCCGCCGAATACCATTGTCTCTAATAAGGCTTCGAAATGGAGTATGAGAAAATGCTGTACATGCCTGGCAGTGAGGTAAGTGAAACGTAGCCCGGCCACTTTATCGGCGGCTCTGCACACAAACATGGGGCCGGGGCTAGGGCTGGCTTGTGGCGCAACTATATAGCCGATAACCCATCGATGACCCGCCTTATCACCCTCCTTATCAGCCGTCGAATGTATCTGTATCTGTGCATCTGTCGCCGCGAGCATTGTGCGCAGTTCGGCGGCAGAAAGCTGCGGCTCTTAATTAGCAGCGCATCTCGCGTAGGCGGCAGATGTATCTCGCGAATGCGACTGCCGCTGTCGATGCTGCGAATGCGTGTCACTGGGTGAGAGCTAGCTACACAGAACCAAAAACTAAGATTGCTTGATTTTATTGAGTTATCATACGAGCTAAACTAGGCTCAAAAAGTGTGAATATATGATTGCAACATTTAATTAAGTAAAAATGCTTTTAAATAATAAAGCCTGAATATCCGTCTGGTTAAGAAATAATAGCCATACAGTATTCCTTGCTAGATTATGTCGAAGGTAAGGAAATGAGACAGAATTTCAAGGATTTCATGTGAAGTCAGTCACCGAAAAGCTTTCAGAGGCTAAGAGGTTCCTAGGATTACCTTAGATCAAAGAGCAAAGAAACAATATCCTTCTGGTTGCTGGATTATGCCGAAAGTAAGGAAATTAGATACAATTTCAAGAATGTCAGCCACTTAAAAGATTTCAGGCTACTAGGACTAGCTCAGACTACCCTTGTCATCAAGATAATTATTATTATTAATCTCTTAAAACTGAATTTAAATGCTGACAAGTATAAATATTTACCTCGTATTACCTTCACATCGACCTTGAGCCAAAACAGTAAAGAGACCACCACCATTTCTCGCTGTGCATCGCCCAGCTAGCAGCTAAGAGCAGTAACACTTGCCAGTTACATTTTCGCATTTGTCTTATGGCATTTCGCTTTAATTACAATAACAGCAGCGGCAGCGGCAACGGTAACGGCGACAGTGGGCCAACGGTGGCAGCAACTTTCAAAAGATGCTTTCATTTTGCAAGAAGTGATTCTAAATGATTGTCAACTATGGCATGACAACAAACAGTAGCACAAATACAAACACTATAGAGTAAGAGCTGCTGCCATGTCGGCCCGGCATTTCACTCGGAAAGTGCATTCCAATCCAGCAGATACTTTTTGCTGGACCTACTTAGGCTCCATATGTCTTTGACGTTTGTCGCTGCCATCAGCAGAAGCAGAAGCAGCAGCATTGCAATAAAAGAAAATACAGAAACGGCGTGGAAAAAAACTTGTATTTACCATTTTTGATTGATTTGATGGAAATGTGTCTCCGCTGAAGCTGCTGCAGCTTCTCGCGCTTTTCCCAACAGCTTGCAGCTCCCCGCTCGCAGCGAAGAGCGTTTAGAAATGCACCACAGCCTCACTCATGTCTCATTATATTTATGGACATAATAAAATAAATACTACTGCCAGCAATTATAAATGCAAGTCGCTTTCGCAGCTCAGCCACGCTAAGCCCGCCGTCGTACTTGCAGTTGAGGAAAACTCGACATGACATAAATACTTCAACTTGTCAGGTTTTCCTCGGGGCTCTCTCCGTTTCCCGTCTTTGTGTATATCCAGAGTGGCACTCTCTGCCACTCTGCCACAGAATTGCCTCGGCCTCGGCCCCGGCCCAAGGGCTGGTTATCAATCAAACCGATTATACAATAATAATCACCTTTTGGGTGTGGCTCGAACCTTCTTGGCTCGAGTGTGGTTGCGGCTCCTGTCTTGCGGCTTCGGCATGGAATCTCTCTCTCGCCTGGCTTTTATGCAAATTGAAATGAGTTGGCTTCGCAACGTCTTTTGTTCGGAATAATTGTCAGAGCGTGCAGTGCATAATGAGCGCAAAGGGATTGGATCGGATTGGACGGGATTGCATTGGATGGGAATGGATCAGCAGGGTTCGGTGCCTAGACGAAGCGCATTCCTGGCCATGCCTGGACGCTCCTCGAGTGCCCTGTCCCAGGTGGGTGTGTGCCCGGCGTGTCCATCAGGCTCTCTGCCGGACAGGTTAATGTGGGGGGCATCCCGGGCTCGATTAAGTCTTCACTCAAAGCGGGGGTTTGCCTTAATTAATTTTGCCAAGGCTTCCCACGGCAGCCACAACTCCATCGATGAGCCGGAACATTGTAACTTGCGAGCATGGAAACATTCTAGAGCGTTACAGTTGCAGTTCCTAGATATATTTTGCATATTAAGCAGGCAGGCGACCAGCATAATTGAAATGTGGCACCCTTTTAGCCAGAGTTCAGAGTCGAGAGCCGAGATATTTATTAACCTTGCCAGCAGCCATTTATCTAGCATGAAATGTCGACAATTAAATGCAATGCAAATAGCTAAGAACGGCAAGAACTGCACTCACAATTGCCCCGTCACGAAGTGGCTAAAAACCAACGCCACAGATACGCCATGCACAAGCACAGGCACCGAGATACAGATACTCAGATACGGAATAATGAGTGAAACAGAAGGCAGCGCCACTGGCAGAGGCAGAGGCAGGGGCAGAAGCAGAGGCAGAGGCGAGCCATGTAAAAATAAGCAGAAATAAGTCTTGTCTCTTTGACAGCTTAACCCACGCATCCAAGCGCCCGTAGATTGTACGTGGATACCGGCGGGGATTTGCCAGAGTATCTCTATCTTCGTCGCTGTCTGGGTCTGTGTCTGTACACGCAGCGGAAATATAATAATGAAGTAAAGCAAGAAAATCTTATTTCAGTCAAGTATCCCTTAAGCCTTTAGCCATGGTTTATACCTGAGTAAAAATAAGGATTTCACCTGGAAAGGTTCTTAAAACTAAGTATATTTACAAAGGGGTTAGGAGTTTGAAGAAGCTTTCTTTCTTTTAATATATTTTCCACAACTTAACCTGGCTTTTAACCATGGGTAATCCTACTTTGAAGATTTCACTAAATAAGTCAATTTAAGATTTATTTTAAAGTAACATTTATATAACACAGTAGTAGAGAGAGTTTATAGTCAGGAAAACGTCTTTAATTTGATATTTGAAGTGTATAAGTGTATCTCCCATGCCCCTCAGTTTCTCCCTGTGTACCCCTGCTTCTCGCAGTATATGCTTTTGCTGTTGACAGCGCACTTCAACATGGCCATAACCCCTTGCCGCCCCCCGCCCCCCGCCTCACCAACCCATTTGTAGTATCCAATCCCTAAGCGCGCGAATAAGGCGAACATTCATTAAACAAACAATTTGCGCTTGCGCATCGGTCAGAGGGGCTAGAGGGGCTAGGGAGGCGACCAGGAGAGGGGAGGCATCGGTCTTGGCCGCTCCGCGTGGCTTTTGCCAGCTCCATTGCCATAATGCGATTAGAACAGATTAACTGGCAATTGTCGCCAGTCGCAGCCAGCTGGACGAGCGAACACCTGAGGTTGGGACCAGCGCGGCATTAGCATAGTTTGTTTATTTAGTCCAAAGATACATATAAATGAATTTAAATATCACCTGGCCATAACTCAACATCATGTCAGCGCTCAAGGCCTCCAAGGCTGCAGTTGCAACTGCAGGCGCACTACCCTTCACTCCAACCTTTTGTCCGACTCCGATACCGATTCCGATTCTGATTCCGAGCCAGAGTCCGACTCTGTACCAAGGTTTCCTTTGTCTAAGGGGTCTGGGCGCGCCCCTGTAAGATCTTGTTAAGTGTATCTATATAGATCGGTCGTGAGCGGGCCTTAGGCGTTGGCCATTTCATTGGGACCATTTATTATCTGCGGTACGAGACAATGAGCTGAGTGCTATCTGATCGCAGCTTTTAATAATGCTTTTGTCGTTCTTAAAACGTAAACTTGATTTTATTATTAGGCGAAGCCACACACACACACACACACACACAGTCGCAAGCGACATACGACAGACGTCAGACGTGTGTGTTTGTAAATAAATATGCCACATTCTTGACAGTGGCTTCGACTTGTTCTAATGAATTTTGTTTGAGTTGGCCAGCCACAAAAGTCTTAAAACTTGTTTTTCACTTCAGCTTTTTGTGGCCTCGGCCAGAGCGAGATATTTTCAATTTATTACTTTCCGCCCCGCCACTCTCCGCCGCCCTCTCCCTGCTCAAATATTATTGTTGCTAATTTGGGTAAGGGTTTTTCAGTTTGCCAGCGCAAAAGGGAAATCAAATCTGCCACTGATTTTGACAGTCCGGCAAAATGTTTGCCTTTACCTCTTCTCCATCTCCAGCTGAATCTCCCAGATACATCTCCACCTCCATCTGCGATTTCGACATCCATCGCTGCTCTGATTTTATTTTGTTTTGTCTTTTGTTTGGCTTCGGATATTCGGCTTTGTCTTTTGTTATTGCTGGAAAATGAGTTTTTATCGGCCTGCTGGAATTTTAATAAATTCGGCATATTCGATTTATTTGATATGAGTCAGCTTTGAAGTTATGGCATTTCAGCTGCTCAAGATTGCCATAATTTAATTGGAACTCAATTCAATATTCCTTCGGTGCCGGTGCGTGTCAGTCAAACACATGAATGCCATTCTATGTGAGTGGTGAATGAATATGGTTATTAGTTAGTCAGCATGGTTCTGGCCAGGCGATCGTTTTCCGCGATAAGAGCTTCCATCGAATCGAGTGAGTGCTGAGTACTCGATTCTAGGCCCATGTATCCTGTTCAGGGGCAGGTGGAAAGCCCAGAACACACACACCGTACTTCCCTGTCAGCTACACCCACACCCGCAGCCGTATCAGTTTGGTGCCTTTTGTAAATTACTTTAAAAATAGAACCACCGGCTATTATGGCCCTGTGGTTTTTCTAAAAATACCAGCGACACCTGACAGCCACTTGGCCGGAGAGAGGGCCATGCCAAATCCTAATTGCTGCCGGGCTCATTGTTCCGCTGACACCGAACGCTTGGTGATCGATAACAAACACAAAACAAGCAATTTGTGACGTGGATTGGGCGGGTGCTATTGGTACATGCGTCGACATATCAATACTCGCCATGTATATATGCTGCGGTGTTATTCGATTCTGAGGCCCAGTCCCGATCCCCAAACAAAAGCGTTTATTGACAGCTCCCGATGTCGGACACGCCAATGAAATATTACCGGCCGAAAGCGTTTGGCTTAAAAGCGCCGCAAAAAAAAGGCTTTGTCTGCATCTCTCCTCCCGCCGCGGCACTGGAAACTCCGATTCTGTCAGAATTGCTGGTTCTCGGTTTGGGTTTTGTAGAACGAGATTTAATTAAAATTTACGAGTACACCAAATGATTCAGATCTTTGTTCGTCCGTCTCGGAACAGCAGGAAATCCATAGACTGGAATAACCCGAGTGATCTAATTCGCACAGCTGCGAGGATGTGGGCCCGGCATTGTCTGGGGCTATGGAATAAATCAAAGTTTCCGTAAGAAATGCAAATTGTTGTCCGCATTTATTGCCCCGAGATGGGAACACATATATTGGCATTATTTTCCATTACCTATTTAGAAGAGCTTCGCCCTCGGCCAGACCTTTTTCTGGACGATTTATGGGGGCTGACCTGAGGGTCGGTTAATGGCCACAAGATGATATGCAAATAGTTTATATTTTAAAGAATTTTCGGGGAAACAGTGTAATAACTAGTAATAACTAGCCGACTTCTTGCAGGCGTTCCGCCCTTAATGGTCCATAAATGGCCCGTAGCCGGGCGATTTATTATGCACTTTTTGCCCAGCAATCACCATTTTTTATGGCCAGTCGACTGAGTCATTGGCTGCAGCAGCTGAATCATCCTCGTCCTCGGTTTCCTTGGGGCCTCCCAGCAGATTTTGACTCCAGATCGAGCTCGGCTTGGGTGAAGTACACGGCGATGTGTGAGGTTTAGATATCGCTCTAATAATATGCATATTACGCAAGGTAATCACTGAGCACTGGGGCTGCTGCTTCAGCGAAATCGAAATGTTTGCGCTTGCAATTAGCGGGCAGGCGAGAAAAGCGAACTGAAATCACTCATACGCCCCGTTGTCGAACAATTAAAACACAGAAATTGTAATAACATCGTGACTAGTTAGAATTATGGCGTCGTCGCCCAGCCAATAATAACACCCCACTCCCCCTGGGCTGTCGCTGACAGAGCTGGTCGGAAAATCCAGTATGAGCTGTTTTAATAATAATAAGCACTCAGCGCATAGCTATATGCAATATTCAGAGTCCCCCTCCTCCACTGCAGCTCCCAGGTGACACAGGTAGCTCCCTCAGAGCCGAGCCGCCCCTGCATGCAGTTGCTTAATGAAAAACCAGTTTCCCGTAGGTACAACTTGGCGTATTAGCATTGCCTTCTTTTATGACGCTGTGCAAATAAATAAGAAAAATAAGTACTAAGTAACGGCTAGTTTCGATGAGCCTACCCGAGTGCACCCTTTGAATACCACTTTTCCAGGGGATATACATAAAGTCTTTCTGTATGATTATAAGTTGCATTTTAATTAAACTTTACAAGTAATTTTTTAGGAGAGGCCTGGCTTGACTAGTCAAGAATATACATCTTACATCTTTAAGGGCTTCAGGATTATCTCTAAGAAGATATAAAATTGGTAGGAAAATATCTTAAAAAACCAACAAAGGTCTGCTCTTTTTTATAGATATTTTCCCTGGTATTATTTACAAGCTATATTAAAAAATAAACCTTATAAGCTCTGCTTAACGCGACAAACTGATTTCCTAGCCCGTAATAACCCTTCCCAGGGTATACAAAACTAATAAAAAAGAGAGAATAGTGACGGAGGCTGGTGAAGTACAGAAATGTATGTGAGAGCGACGGAGAACGGTTTGATTTGGATCTAGTCATTGTTTGGCCGCTCGTAAAAAGCACACCCCCCGACGGTCCGGGGGCTCTGGGTTTTTTGCAGGCACAGAAGGTGTTCGCTCGGTCTGTGGCGTCACAGCCCAACTCGCAGCTTGATAAATGAGAAAATCAATGCCACTTGGAGCTTAGTACGCCTCTTGCTCTCGCCGAGGGACCACCGCCTTGGAAATCTAAGGTTAGGAACCCTATGGTTCCATCAGAACCAATCAGAATCAGACTAGGCATCCGATACCGAAACCGAGTCCGAAAAATTTCCATACCTTGGCACCTGGTCAGGTAGGTGCTGCGAGTACGAATTAGAAAGGCGTCCAACATGCGCAAATTCCAACTGGGAGGCAACTGGAGAAATAAAACTAATTAACTTTCATGGGCGTGATAATTAAGACAGGTGGCCGCGATTTGGCATCTCAGATCGTCTGATAATTAGTGCGGCTGCGGCAAGATGGCGCCTCCAGTGTTTAGATTTTCAATTAGCGGCCACTCCAGGCCTGGCCCTCTTTTTAGTCGAACAGAAACTTCAGTTCTTGTAGGTGCACAGTGAGAAAAAGTATTAGAAATCGGGATCTGACGGTTATTAGTATATCTTTGGGAAGAAAAAGTATTAACCTTTGACAACATTATCTTTGTAAAGATAATTAAAGTCTTAAGTAAATAAATTCAAATTAATAGATCATAAAAGGAATAAATATACCTAATAATGACCTTGTTTAATAGACTAAAGACCCCACTTTTCAAGTGTACTTGTCTTGACTAACACTTTCTTTCTTTCTCCACAGATGCCGCACAGTCCGCAGCTGAGGCCACACCAGTTCCAGGCCCAGACGCCGCCGGACCAGTACTCAGCCTATGCGGATAACTTTGACCTGTCGCTGCTGCCGCAGGAGTCCGCCCCCGCCCCCATTCCCACCACCGTCTTCCAGTACAACGCCCCCCAGATCAAGGTCGAGTGCGCCTGGGAGGTCCAGCCCCACCAGCAGCAGCAGCAGCAGCAGCAGCATCAGCCCTATCCCACCGCCAGATCCAGCCACCAGCTGATCCCGCCGCCCGCCTATCCGCACAGCGCCTATCCCTCGCCGCAGTCGAGTCCGCTGCAGTCGGAGTTCGCCGCCTACGGATTCGGGAGACTGGGCGGCAGCTACGACAGCCTGAGCAGCCCCTCGCCCTCGCTGGAGGCGGCCAGCATCAAGCAGGAGCTGCACATCTTGCCGCCCTCGCCGCCAGAGTCCAACTGCGAGACGCCCTCGCCGAGGTCCGCCTGCGGGGAGAGCATCAAGGCCGAGCCCTTCGACGCGGACATCGAGAGCCTGATCGACCTGAACTCGCTGCTGCAGCAGCAGAGCCTCCAGGGCGGACAGCCGAGTCTGCCGGACACCAAGCCCGATCACCAGCTGCTGCGAGAGTGCCTGGAGGACACCAGCTTCCAGAAGCGGCACAACCTGAAGCCGCTGGCTCTGGAATCCTTCATCGGCGGCTTGGCCGAGGTGCGCGAGGACTTTGAGCCAGTCATTTCGCTGGCGCTGGAGCATGCCAAGCGGGAGGCGGACGCCATCTGCGCGGAGCTGCAGATATCGCAGGGTGAGTTCAAGATCTCCTAGCCTCCAACTGGGTCTTCTATAACTCAGTGTCTTCATGCAGATCCGAATGGTTGGTCGCCCGCCCAAGTACACGCATGGCTTCGGTCCACCTTGGCCCAGTTCCGACTGCCGCCGGTGGCCGACTTGGAGCTGCAGTTCTGCGAAGACGGCTCAGCGTTGACATTACTCAGCGAGGAGGAATTCGTGCGCCGATTGCCCGAGGTGAGTCCAAGAGTCAGTCACAGACTGGCCACCAAAAGGTGTCATAGAAATCTCTAGAGACAGCCATTTTTAGTTGGCTGGTAGAAGTCTTGGAATGCCATCGGTAGACACTTTATTGGTGGGGGTTTACGTACAGTTTCTCACTTATGTTTTAGCTCATTGATATAGAAAATATGACCTTAACTAGTGACTCATTTGCTAAAGATCCCAAAATTAAAAATCCAGATCATTGACACTTAGATTTTTTAGCGAGTATGACTAAGTCAAATTTAAACCAACAAAACGCTTACTTTGGGGTACTCATAATTAATTTCATTAGGTGCGTCAAAACAAACGTATGACTTAACTGGGCGAGTGCCAAAATAGTTGGGCCTATTACAAAATCCATCAGATCGCCAGGCAGGCAACGGGCCAATAGCCAATGGGGCACGACGCATAAAGCAATAATACAATGCAAATGGCCAAAGCAAAAGCCAAGGCAAAGAGCCAGCGGGCCACCAGTGAGCCATTCCATATGGAGAGGCCCCCCGATTGAATTGAATTTCGCGTACTGGGCGAAATGGAATGGAAATGGAGGCAAAAGAAAAAGAAAAAGATAAAGAAAAAGAAGCAGACAACAAAGAGCAAAACAAAACGAATCAAAACGAATCGAAATGAAACGAAAACTAAAACGAAACAAGTTTCGTAACTGGCGTTGACGTCATGGCAGCCACTACTGCTGCGAGCGAGCTTACAAGCCCATTCGGAATCAAAAATCAGAAAGCACAACGCAAAACGCAAAACTCAAGACTCAAGACTCGAGACTCCAAGAGCCACAGCCACAAACCCCGAAACCTGTTGCCAGCAATTAGGCAGAGCTGGCATCTAAAACTACTCCACATCCCAGCTCAGCAGCTCAGCAGCTCGCAGCTCGCATCTCGGGAGCTAGCCCCCCAGCTAGTGCTCTCCCATTTGCCAAAAATATATCAATGATTACATTCGCTTAGGCTCGTTAGCCGCCGTTGTTGCTGCGGCTGTCGCTGAGCAGAGTGCAGCAGAAAAAAAAAGAAAACAAAAGACTTAGGCAACGAACGTGCCCGAGCGAGCGAATGACAAAAGCCAACGAAATCGGAGAGCAGTCGAAAAAGAAACAAAATTAGTAACCGTGGTCATGGCTGTAAAGGTGAAAGAATGTGTGAAGGTTGTTTGGTGAAACTGCAGCACTTGGATGGATGATTACGAGCCATCGCCGCTGCGCAGCGCAGCGCAGCTCAGATGACTGCCGGCCGGGGAGCGGGGAGAGGGAAGAGGGGACTGGCACTCGAACTGAGCCAACGACCAGCAGCGACATTGCAAGGTGAAAGTAAGTCGTCGTCGTAGCCGTCTACGTCGTTGCCTCTTGCCTCTTGTTGTTGGTGGGATGCAGCTTCAGTTGGGGAGCTTGGAGACTGGGGGATAATTTATGCACTTCGGATAGCCAAAGAATTTTCAATTGATACACCGTCTAGATTGAGATCTGGCCAGGATTAAGGCTCTGTGCCCATTCGCAATGTCTCACTTTCGGCTTTCCTTTCCTTTCGCCCCCTCGCTTCCACAGAGCGGCAGCACGCTGCACGCCCAGCTGGAGATATGGAAGATGGCCTACGCCGACCAGCCCGGCCAACAACAGCAGTCCGATCTGTGGCCTGCCAGCTATGCGATGCCTAATTTGGACCTGGACTACAACGAGGACAGCGAAGGTGAGTCTTATGTGGAATTTATTTCTAATAATTAATATGAAAAATAAAGTCCGAGTCTGGATCCAGGACACTATTGATATAAATCCCTTGAAAAACCTAGTCTTACTGATGTAATAACTTCTTACCTTTTATCAGATGACGAGGACATGGACGCGGAGGCCGCAGTGACCCCTCTGACCAGCAGCTCCACCTCGACGCCCACAGCCACGCCTACTTCTGGCGCCGCACCAACAGCAAAGCGCTCGAACGGCGGAAGGACTGGCGGCGGGGGTGGCTCACACATCCACCTGTGGCAGTTTCTGAAGGAGCTGCTGGCCTCGCCGCAGGTGAATGGAACGGCCATTCGGTGGATCGACCGTAGCAAGGGCATCTTTAAGATCGAGGACTCGGTGCGGGTGGCCAAGCTATGGGGCCGGCGCAAGAACCGGCCGGCGATGAACTACGACAAGTTGTCCCGCTCCATCCGGCAGTACTACAAGAAGGGCATCATGAAGAAGACGGAGCGGTCGCAGCGCCTGGTCTACCAGTTCTGCCACCCCTACAGCCAGTAGGTGTCCGCGAGGACCCTCTATTTAAAGCTAGTTGTAAGTGGAGGCCCAGCAACCGACCCGACCCGACCCACCTGTCCCCGATCCCCTGACTATGCCCGGCTAGCCTTGTGGGCCTAGCGGGTTCTAGTCGCCGCTCTTGTACATACTCCCGACACCCCCACGCAATCTTGTTAGGCACGAAGGTAAGTTCGTGCAGCGATTAAGTTTGGCTCTAGTGTAAGGCTCAAACCCGCGCCCGCAGGCGAAGGTAAGTTCGCCGGGGCAGGGTTTTAAGTGAACCCCCCCCCCCCCCCCCCCCCCCCCCCCCCCCCCCNGTTCGCCGGGGCAGGGTTTTAAGTGACCCCCCGCCCCCGATTCACCGCGACCGATCGTAGATCCGACTCTGATCCCGCCCTGCAGTTGGTCAAGCGGCTGCAGAGCGCATGTTTGACTTACCGGCGACATCTTTATTCAACTGCTGCCTGTCCATGCGCAGGCTGACTCCCCGGGACGACCGTGTCCTGGCCAGGCTTCCGTGGAGGCCTGGCTGAAGTGGAAGAGCAGACTCTGGAGCTGGCCCGCCATTAGTAGTCCGAGGCGAAATTGGCCAGAAAGGGCGCAGCATCCAGAGCTCTCCGCCGCTCAGGAAGCCTCCTGCGCTGGCAGCATGAAGGTGTCGAGGTAATTTTAGGAACCATATATCTATGATATATCAAAAGTAAGTTCTATGAACAACTTAATAAGCGAACAATTGTTAATAGTAGTGTTAAGGACCCCCGACTAGCCTAGGTTTCCTTGAAAGCTTTTTCTCTTCCACAACAAGTTAAAAATCTTTCGACCTCGTCCGATTTGTAGCCCAGATCGATGTCAATTATTTATTCTGCACCCGGTGGTGGTTATATTTAGACATAGTTTGTTTCACTTTGTTTTGATTATCCGTAATTAGCATAATTCGTGTATAATGTTCTCTAGATTCGAGTATGTGACGGGTAGCGAGTTTAAGTCAATTTTAATATTTATTCGCCGGCCGCAGAGCCAGCCGAGCGCTGAATTTATGGAAAGTCAATTATTTTGCTTATATTTGCATTATCTAATTGAATTATGCAACGGCCGATTGGCTGCTTGGCCTATTTGTTAACCAAATAGAACAGTTACCGTTTATGACAATATATTTATACGCATATCCACATATAATTAGGACATTGCCTGCCCGAATGCCTGGCAGCTAGATTTATGCACTTTACACTTTTTACGACACACCAATTATTTATTTATTTATTCAACTAACATATTGTCATGCTGCACTATCCGATAACAATAAAAACACGGCAAAAAACAAGGCAAATACTTTAGTATTCACTTTAAATCTGTAAACTGGGCATCTGTGTGCGGACTTCCAGTTTCCAGTTGGAACTGGAGCTGAAACTGAAACCGTTGGCGAACCCGAAACCGACTGAATTCCGCAGTAATCGGAGGAGCTGCCCCTGTGCAGCGAGCAAAACATTTTAGATTGCCCTGTCAGTCAGTCAGTGACTGCACTCCGCTGGGAGATGGGGTTAAGGCTGCACTCGTGTGTGACCGGCGCGATTTTCAATCAGCAGAAACTATTCCGGCCGTGTTGGTACACACCAATTGCCGAAGTCCTTCCGGCTAAGACACGGAGTCATCGGGCCCGAATTATCGGGGCTGTACAATAAGTCGCTGCTGCTGCTGCTGCTGGCTCGGCCGAGATTAATTTAATGCGCCCGAATGAGTTTATCGTCTTTGTTGTCCCATTCCAACTCCTGCTCGGGCGCTGCTTCATTTAAATACTAAATCGCATTAAATGCCATCAAGTGGAAAATTCCCAAAAGCAATAAATTCATTCCTTCCAGCCGCCAGGGCTGCTCTCGCTTTTTGAGTGAAAGCTCCGCTCGCTCCCGACAATATTTGCATTATCCCGGAGATGAGCCCCGACGGGGAGACAGGGAGACAGGGAGACAGGGAGTCGGAGGCGAAGACCCACTACGGTGAGCTGTTTATCCCCCGCCGGCAGCCTTGGCTTCTCTTTGTCTTCTGGGCTGGGGGCCTTGAGGCCTGGGTCTCGGCCTGGAGCTGGCTGGATGCCCTCGTCATATTTCCTGGCCCTCGGTTCGTTCTATTCCTCGGCTGGGGCACAAACTACAAAGACAAATATTTAATTGAATTAGTGCAGCCAGCGTTAAGCAGACGCAGACAGACATTGTGCAAGGACACGCCCACTCCAGGCCGGAATTTGAATTTCGTGTTTGATTCATCAACAGGTTCGTTACCGCCCGGAGGCTTGAGATATGCGGCAATTGGGATTTGCCTTCGAGTCCTTGCCTCTCCGCCAGCGTTATCCTTTCTTCCTGCCGCTGCTGCTCACTTGGCTAACCATTCTTATGTTAATTGTCGTTTCCAGAAGGTAGACCGGCCCCAGCCCCGGCACCTTCACATATTTTGATAATTATTCCCTGGCCGTCAATTGACCCGCCCATCGTCCATCGCCCTCCGCTCTCCGCCCAGCTAGTTAGCCCTTTTTTAAGCCCCCTCAATTTGGCGTTTAAAAATAGACCCGCCCTTAGCCCCAGGCTGCCCATAAACGGAGACATTTTGCGCGCATTGTTGAGCCCGGGCTTTCCACCTCCGCTGAAGGCACCTTTAATTAGCATAATTGGTGACATTGACGCGGGACGGCGGGGAGATGGCCACGAAGGACCTGCCGGAGCCATCAAAGCATGATGAATGTGCTCAGAAGCCAAGCCGCAATGTCACAAAAATATTCTCTGCTAATTAAATGTTGGGCCTAATCAATTAAGAACTCAACCCCGTTCACTGGCCAGCAGCAGCAGCCGCAGAAAATAAAGGCGGCAGCAGATGAGCAGCCGAAACCGACAACGAAACCGAAAAGGAAATGCCAAAGCTAAGGTTTAAATTTTACATTAGACTAATTCAGGACGTAAATTGCCGGGTGTCTGGGCTGCATACCAAAGGACTCAGTCCCAGGACCAGGACCAGGAACCCTCGTCCTCAGGTAAGTGAAAATTCAATTTAAATTGATGTCGACTGGCCGATCCAAGTGAAGGAGTGTATATGCCATTTAAGTTAAGTACCTTGGCCACACACACACACCCCCGAAACACACCGGAAGAGCCCCCCCCCACACACACACTCCGGCATTCGTGGGAACGTAAAATAGCTAACAAGTGGCTGGGCATTTGGGGCCTGTGGCCACACGGCTGCCCATGACTGCGAAATCAGCGCCGGCCGCCGCCAAAACAGGAACATTTTTAAAAATTCATAAAAAGGCCAGCAGGAGCGGCAGGATCCACAGGAGCTACCAACAGACAAGTGAGAGCTGTGGTTGTTTTGCCGGGCACCTTCATTTTTCAAGTGTGTTTCAATTTTGCACTTGCTACTTGGAGCCACCTTCGGCGTAACCGCCTGTCGGTGGTAATGAAATTACAATTTTTATAGGCCAGGCCATGAAAAATAAATGAGACTTAAGCACATTGCCCGGGCCGGTCCGGGCCGGTCCGGGCCGGGTCGGGACGGACGCTTACTAAACTGTTTGCTCGAGGAGCAGGATATCCCGTAGCCCGGTGGCCAACATATTCGTGGGCCATTCAACAAGTCCATCCGCCTTTCGAGGCCTACGCACGCCCATAAATATCCCACCGAATGGGCAGCAATCCCAGTCCTGATCAAACGAAAACTAGAGTTCAAACCTTTTGCCGTAGTGTCCGAGGGATCTTGGCCATCCAGCAGCTGGCTGAGCATCCCCTGGTATCCTTTGGCCGAATTTCAATTAACTTAAAAAAGTTTTCGCCTGTCGGCTGGCGGGGGGGAAATCGTTTCGTTTCTGTTCTGGCCTGGCCTGTCCCTTTTAACAATTTCCCTTTTCCACTCAAGCGAAATTTATGCGGCGAGCAAATCGTTGCCTACTCCGAGGCGCGGCGGCGGGCGGAGGAGACCGACTGCGGCCACATTTAGTTTAGTTAAGTGCATTTGATTTGGCATCCCGGCGAATGCCCGGGGGGCGAGTTAACAGTATGGCATTGCAATTTATTGAATTATCCGGGCCACAGCCCAGATATGCCAGGGACAATAATCGCATTATGCGGCCGGACTCGGCCAGTTCATTACGCACACACAGCTCAGCACGGCCTGGGCCCAGGCACAGTCGCAGGAGAGGAGGGCACATATTTGGACACTGGTCAGCTGGTCGATGACCTCGCATCGCAATCGCCATCGCTATCGAATTTCGGGCACAACAAATTCCTTTCACGGCCCGGTCACGTCGCATTGTTGGGCGTTTTTAATTAGTTGTGTCGCCGGCTCCCGAAGCCCATTGAATTGAACTGGCCTGGGCCTCGGTCTGCGCCTCGGCCTGGGTCGAGGCATTTAATTTAATCACGCTCTGTATGCGTCAAATATTTGAGCAGCCAAGGCATTGGAAATTGCGTATGCGCCATGTGGGCCCCAGCCCCGGCCACGGAGCTGGGGTGCCTCAGACTCGCAGCTCTGTCTGACGACCTCCGCTCCGCTGGGAGTGCTGCCAGTGCCGTCGGCTGGCAAATGTGTTGACGCATTTTACAATACACAATGGGACCAACATGGCGGGTGTGCGAGTGTGTGCGGGTGTGTGTGGGAGTGTGCGTAATTATGAATTCCATAATCATTTCGTTAATATGCGCAGCACGCGGCTTTGGCGCCCCAGACCAGGATAAATTGCAGCTGTAGCCGAAGCAAGTCGAGGCCTCTGGAGGAGCCAGCCTGCTCATTTCGTGTGCGCTTATCCTGCGGGGAATTAAAAATAATTTGGGTCGTTTTGGTGTTACGTTCCATTCCATTCCCTTACCCCTTACCCTTTACGAGTCCTTGTTGTTTGCCATTTGCCGTTAGCTGGCAGGTGTTTACTCGGTCCCAGTGTGTGCCCCTGTGCGTGTGTTGATTATGGCTTAATTTTTGTAATTATATTAACATGATTAAATTTGCTTTGATTTGGCAGCCCTAAAAATAGGGAAGGCATAGAGCGCGCCTATACTGCACACTCGGGCGGGGCGTAATTAGCCCCAGTAATCCAATATTTAATATGGACAGCGCGTCCGGATTTGGCTAAGCGGAACATTTGGCTTTAGTGAGCAGTGCAATTGCATCCTGCGGGGGAAATCGCCCCGGGAAATTATTTTAATATACCAGCGCCGGTTCCGGCCGGCTCGTGCCTGTCTGTGTGTGCTGTCTGTGGTGCTGTGTGTGAGCCCGCTTTGTTATTAATTAAAAACGCACATGCGAATCTCATTAAATGCGCGCAATTTGCAAATTCATTTTTATTTTTATTGACTTGCTCGCAACCCGTTGTTATGGAAGTAGCTAACGGTTTGTTATCGCCCATTAAGGAACAGCCCGCGGCCAAGTGGCGATGACAGGGGCGGTGCCGCCAAGGGGCTGAGGAGGGAGTTGGATAAAAAATAAATCTGAAATTATGCAATTAAATTCGCACGTACCGAAGCCAAATCGTTGAGCACAAACGCAACACGAACGGCGGAGGGAAATACTTAGTACATGGAAAGAAATAGGCAATACCATATGCAAAGGGGTTGTTATACTAAAACATATATCATAAAGTCGGTGATATGATCATAAAGTGGTTAGCTTTTTACCCTTACCCATTACAAAGCCCATGCATGTTTGCATTACACATGCAATCAAAATAAAGGTTATGTCTAGTTCTTGATGAAATTAAATTATAGTACCATGTTACCAAGACTTACCTTCCGACCTGCCAAAAGTAGTGATTAAATTTACATTTTATCTTGGCCCACGTAAATCAAACACATTTATTGCTTGTTATTAATACGATTGCCGCTTTCTGCTTTGAATTTTAAAAGTTCGCCCTAGACTCTACGTAAATTGTATTCGATTAATATATCT